>CM037088.1:50134840-50366413 GCA_020916435.1 Oxytropis ochrocephala
TTCAAGTTAATAATGAACGCCACTCGAAGCCATTGCTTGTTTGGTATTCATGAACGCTTGAGTCATATTTCCAAAAACCCAAAAGATAAGATAAAGACAAAACACAGATTTTCTCAAGATTAAGAACCAAGAACTACGTAGCTTTGATCCCTCATCTCATTGAGGGTACGTAGGAGCGGGTCACATCCCGTCAAGCACTCTTTTAAAAAAATTATAGTTTAGTTTCACTTTTCAAAGATCCCAAAAAGATTTCTTTCTCCCTTGTTTTCTAAAAAACTCTTTCAAATAAAAAGGAAAAGAAAAGAAGTAGAACGATTTATTTCAAATCAAGCAATCCAAACCACACATCGAATTAATGGTTCCCTTTCGGTAGAAAGGAGGTGTGGGGTGCTAATACCTTCCCCATACCTAACCGACCCCCGAACCTACATCTCAGAGTTTTCGAAAGACCAATTGCTTTCCAAAAGGTTTTCCTAATATTTTCCTTAATAAATGTTAGTGGCGGCTTCATTGAAAGATTTCTTTTTTAGAAAAGTTGTAAACGAGGAAGGTTCTCCTCGGGACTTTTTTTCTAGGTAATAAAGTATCAATACCTCTCTTGCCTCCTAACAATGCAAGTTGCTAAATAGGTTCACTCTTGTCTCTTAAGTTTCCACTGTATCATCCTAGGAACTATGTTATCCTATGTCTAGGACTTAACATGGTTTTAACAATCTAACCTTTATTAAAACTAGTTCAATAAAGAAGTTGTTATAAACTCTTATTCCTATTAATTCTTAAGTTCATAAATGTGACCCATGTCTGCTGCCACAAGTTTAACCTATTCCAAAGTGATCAATTCCAGAATAAGTGTTGAAAGAAGTATCACACAAGAATTAAAATGCATACACTACATAAATCATAATAACATACTCAGAAGTTCATTACAAAGTTATAACATCTCAACTTAAGGGAATTTAGCTCATGTTACTCATTATATAATAGAGAAAATCTGCAATGAACATGATCAAATGAGTAATATAGCAAAAGAACTAAAAAGGAGAGATTACTCGAATAGAAGATCTTTTGCATGAGTTTCCCAAGTTGAAGTACATTATGAGTTCCTTACACAAGTTTCCTTCAGGTAATGGTCAAGACTTTTTTGCAAGATATTCAGGTAATGGACAATGATTACACATTTGTTTATGTTGGTTTCTTATTGTTGCGGGAGGAGTGACAAATATTGGACTCATGTTCAACTGTCTACTTTGTGAACTTGGTTAGATGATAATTACGTCATAGGTTTACCACAGACTCCTCGACGGTGCAAAACGAACTCATTATCTACCCACACGGATACAGGTCTGTCAATCTTTTCATTTGACTCCCCCCCTTTTGGCAGTAAACCATTATTATGTAGTTGATTGAACAATGTGTATTTAGATGGAGTTGGTACATCGGTACAAGTGAATTATGAAGATGACCTTCATGTGGACGACGTGTTTGTGAGTCCGGACATGGTCACATCTACTTCTGGGGAGACTGGTATGCTTTCAATTTTCAAATAGATTTATTATATGTAACAAATAGTTAGCATGTTCGTTTATTGTATTATATTCATTGTGTCTTTTGTCCATTTTTTACACATAGTTGAACTGTTAGATTATTGGGACATCGAGTCCATCCTACACATGTGAACATTGTTCCGCTACTCTATGGTTCGAAGAAAGATTGCAAAAATCATACAATGCTAAGAAACCAAAATTTGGATTGTGTTGTTCCCATGGTCGAGTCGCCCTTCCGCATTATGCTCAAAGAACGGACATCTTGAGAAACCTATTTCATGGTAATGCGATGCGGAGTAAATACTTCAAAAACAATATCCGAGCATTTAACAACATGTTTTCATTTTCCTCTATGGGTGGTAAAATACAAAGACAACTAAATGTTGGAGGAGCACCCCTGTTTTTGTGATGAATGGTGAAAACTATCACCAAATTGGGAGTCTTTTACCAATGCACAGTGAAACACCGATGTTTGCCCAATTGTATATTTATGACACAGAGACGAAATTAAATAGAACCGACTTTCCGTTGTATGGTAAGTACATTCAAGAGCAATTTTTAAAATTTTCATATATTGTAATTCCCTTTTGGCCTATATAATTTAAATATATTGTTTCTTATGTTCTCAGTATGAAGGATAATGATGTTGGGCTTCAGTTAGGGATTGTCAAAGATATACAAAAAGTCTTGGATGCATGTAATCCATTCGTCCGTCAATATCGATATGTGCGTGATCGAATCAATGCAGGAGAACAGGTTGATATGAGACTGAGGATAATAGGGAAGAGAGGTGTTGATTCTAGAAGGTACAACTTGCCTTCTGCTTCCGAGGTAGCTGCTTTAATTGTGGGTGATTATGACTCTGCTAATTACGATCGCGACATTATTGTTGAAAAACAGAGTGGCTTCCTAGAAAGAGTTTCCACTTTAAGTCCCGCGTACTTACCCTTACAGTACCCTTTGTTATTCCCGAGGGGTGAAGATGGATGGAAGGAGAATATTGAGTACAATGAGTTCTCAACAGCACCAACTATTAAAAGGGAGAAAGTAACTCTACGGGAGTAGTTTGCGTACCGAATTCAGCAATAGGCTAGCGAAGATTCAAATGTTATATATGGCAAGCGTTTGTTCCAGCAGTTTCTGGTAGACGCATACAACATGATAGAGGCACAAAGGTTGAAATGGGTTCGAGGGCATCAACAAGAAATCAGAGCAGAATTATATAAGGGTTTATCTGACGCCGTTTTCCGGGGTGATAGGGACCCCTCATCGATTGGTAAACGGATTGTACTTCCTTCGAGTTTTCTGGGGTGGGGCACGCTACATGCAACAAAATTATCAGGATGCAATGGCTATTTGTAGGTGGGTTGGTTACCCAGAACTTTTCATAACCTTCACATGCAATCCCAAATGGCCTGAATTAACAATGCTATTTTCACAGTTGAGGTTAAACCTTGAAGATCGGCCAGATTTAGTAGCACGAATGTTCGAGATTAAGCTTGATGAACTTATCCGTGATATTAAAAAGGGTCAAATATTTGGTTTGACAAAAGCAGGTACGTCGCCCTTAACTTTCTTTCAACTTGATTTTTGCGATAAACTTCGTATGCGTAATTTGATTATTAACTATATTGTTTTTATGATTAACAGTCATATACACTATTGAATTTCAAAAACGCGGCTTACCCCATGCACACATTTTGGTCTTTCTTCATCAGAAAAGTCGTATCGTTCGGCCCAAGGACATTGATAAAATTATATGTGCGGAGATTCCCAACAAAGATGAACAAACCGAGTTGTATCAAGTTGTTTCGAACTTCATGGTTGACGGTCCTTGTGGGAGGCAAAGACTCACGTCCAGTGCATGGATAAGGCAAATGTACAAAGTACTTTCCCAAAGACTTTGGTGATAAAACCTTTGTTGATAAGGATGGGTACCCCATATATAGGAGGCGAGATGATGGAAAAAGTATAGAAAAGAGTCAATGTTTTGTTGATAATCGGTTCATCGTGTTGTACAATCAGAAATTGTTGTTGAAATTCAACGCACATATCAATGTGGAGTGGTGTAACCAATCCAGATCCATTAAATATCTGTTCAAATACATCAATAAAGGGCATAATCGGGTAACTGCGACTTTCTTTGAAAACAACAGTGATGAGGCCATACAATTGGTGGACGAGATCAAGTTATATTATGATTGTAGGTACCTATCCCCATGTGAGGATGTTTGGCGAATATTCTGTTATGATATTCATTATAGGGAACCTTCAGTTGAGAGACTTAACTTCCACTTGCCTGGTGAGCAATATCTTATGTTTGACAATTCAAAACCCATTGATACTGTTCTTGACAGGAAAAGTTCTAGCTACACAAAGTTCTTAGCGTGGTTTGATGCTAACAAAAAATATCCGGAAGCTCGAGGGTTGGTGTACACAAAATTTCCAACAAAATTCGTTTGGAAACAAAAAGATAGATGTTGGAGTCCAAGGCAGAAGGGGTTGAGTGTAGGCCGAATGCACTATGTTCCACCTGGATCAGGAGAGATTTACTACATGCGCACTTTGCTGAATCATGTCGCCGGACCTACATGTTATGAAGATTTATTGAAATTTGGTTCCACGACGCATATATCCTTTAAGCAGGCGTGTTTCGCACATGGGCTTCTTGAAGATGACAAGCAGCACACTGATGGCATAGAGGAAGCCAGCCTTTGGGGTTTCGGTCATTATTTACACAATATCTTTGTAATTTCCTTAGTTGCACAACAAATGTCAAGGCCGGAAATTGTCTTTAATGACATACAACATCTGCTCTCGGAAGACATATTATTTCAACAACGAAGATTACTTCGCTCACCAGGTATTATGGTTCACTATCGCATTCATTTTTACTATTTCCAATGTATAATGAACCTTTTATATGTCAAGACATTAACTTTAACCCAAAAATATTTTATTCTACACAGATTTGACATTGACAGAAGGTCAATTACGTACCTACCTATTAATTGAGATTGATAAGATGCTTGCAGCACATAATAAAAGCTTGGCTGACTTTCCAACCATGGAACAACCTGAATTCACAACTCACCAATCTGGGTTAAATAGACTCATTCAAGATGAGTTGAATTACGATCGGGTCGTATTGAGGGAAGAGAACAAGCGACTACTAGCGACTATGACGGATGAACAACGTGTGGTTTACGACAATATTTTGGCTGCCGTCGATTATGACGATGGAGGTATGTTCTTTCTATACGCTTTTGGTGGGGCGGGAAAACTTTTATATGGAAGGACTATCATCTTATTTGAGATCGAAGGGTGAAATTGTTTTAACTGTCGCATCAAGTGGTATTGCTGCTTTATTGATGCCCGGGGGTAGGACAACACATTCCAGATTTGCGATTCCCTTAAACATACATGAGGACTCGACATGTAACATTTCTCATGGTAGTGAGCTTGCAAAGTTGGTTTCTAGAGCAAAACTGATAATATGGGATGAAGCTCCTATGATGCACAAACATGCGTTTGAGGCTGTGGACAAGACTTTTAGGGATATCATGCGCTTCGAGAGACTTGGGAATGAATCGAAACCTTTTGGCAGTAAAGTTGTTGTCCTCGGTGGTGACTTTCAACAAATTTTACCGGTAATCACCAAAGGGAATGGACAGCAGATTGTAAATGCAACCATCAACTCATCTTATTTGTGGAAACATTGTCAGGTTATGCAACTACATACAAACATGAGGTTACTAGCAAAGATACTCGAGAGGGCGGTATTATTGAGCGATGCGCGCTTGCGAGAATTTGTATTAGCAATTGGTGATGGTTTGAATGGTCATCAACATGATGATGTTATTGATGTTACTTTACCTAATGATATGTTAGTCCGGCACAGTGGGGATGGCATAAAGTCCATGGTTAATGAGGTGTATGCCAATTTTTTGTGTGTTGGTGTGGATCACACTTATTATCAAGATCGTGCCATCTTAGCACCAACAAATGAAATCGTTGATAAAATCAATGATTACATGGCAAGTCAACTACCTGGCAATGAAGTCATTTATATTAGCCTGGACACACCACATTCTGATACTCTCAATGCAGACCGTCAGGATAATGTCCATACCACAGAATATTTGAATACCATATCGTCACCCGGGTTGTCAGCTCATATTCTGAAGTTAAAGGTTGGTGTACCTGTAATGTTACTTCGTAATATTGACCAGAGTTCAGGTCTTTGCAATGGGACAAGGTTGATAGTTACACAATTGGGAAAGTTTGTCATTGAAGGGAAACTAATTGTTGGGGATTTGATAATTCAAGATGAACAAAATGACAATACTTGGATAAATCAAGTCGTGTAAAAACACTTTCAGATTGAATCAAATTCGGGTTCAACCAAAATTGTTCAATCGGATAAAATCGTAAAATTAATTCTAAGAGTTTTGTTCTTGTGTATGTTCTTGTTCTATGACTTTCAGAACCAGAGAGAATGATCTTAAGAAGGAAAAAGCTTTTTGTTCCTTAAAAACCCGATTTATAACGATTTTTCGCATAAAAAGCGTTTCAGCGTCTAGCGCCTCATTTGGCGCCTCGTTCTCGCTCCTTGCGGCGTTTCGCTAACACAGGCGAAATCGCCGCAAGTGGCGCCTAAGTCACGCTCCATGCGCCAATGGGCGAAACTTACGCCAATCTTGCAAAATCGCCGCTAAGCGCCGCTTGGCGGCGGCGTGAGGCGCCACCTCTTGCAAAACTGGCGCTTAACTGTCGCTTCAAGCGACAGTGAGGCGCCACCAGCATAAACTGCATACATCTCATTTTATTACATTAAAACAAGCGTGCACTCTTATTTTAACATAATCATGAGATCAATTACACTAAAATATCCAACAATCCTCCCCTATTTTAGTGTAATTACCGATCAAATTATCAAAGTCATAGCATACTACAAACTATTGCATAAATGAAATATCGTGACGATTGAATTTCATCTTAGCTTATTACACATTTCAAATATTCGAATATCAGGGTGTCACTAAGGATTGAACCCTTTCTATTCATCTTGAATACATGAAGGTAATCCGCACAATAGTTTAAAACATTACTCTTACTTGACACTAGTTTACTAGCCTGTGTCCCTATCCTTCATAAGCATATCAAAGCCAAGTCCCAGCTTCTTGAAGCGACTAAACTTCATGCTTATATAGGTAGTTCTTTTCTTTTTTGCACCTGCAAATGCAATTTTTCAAAAGAACCATTAAGAAGTTATACTTCAACCTCCTTAACTTACAGAACCGAACACATACCTTTTGGGATTCTTTCGATGATGTGTTCCAATCTCCACATGTTAAGCTTTCCACATTGAATTCAGCACCTAATGTCATATTAGATGGGAATTGGGTATCTTAACATAAGAAATTTCAGATGGACTTTAATCCTAATCCCACAGCCGACCTTTTCACGAGATCTCTACTTAACCCTTTGGTTAAATGATCGGCCAAATTATGCTGAGTTCTTACAAACTCCACTGATATCACACCATGCATGATTAACTCCCGAACCATGCTGTGTCTTACTCCCAAGTGTCTAGACTTCCCATTATACACTTGACTATATGCCTTAGCCAAAGTAGCCTGACTATCACACATGATAGACATGGGAGGTAGAGGTTTGGGCCACAATGGAATCTCATATATCGATTTCTTAGCCATTCAAACTTCTTTCTTTACAATTTCTTTGCTAAAGCTATAAATTCAGATTCCATTGTTGAATTTGTAATGCAAGTCTGTTTCTTGGATGCCCAAGATATAGCACCTCCTCCAAGGAGGAATACCCAACCACTTGTGGAAGAATGATCTTCCATATTGGTTATCCAACTTGCATCAGAGTAACCTTCAATGACTGAAGGAAACCCAGTATATGTCAAACCATAACCAATGGTTCCCTTTAAGTACTTGAATACTCTATTCATGGCTTGCCAATGATGAGAACTAGGATTACTTGTAAACCTACTAAGTTTACCAACAACAATAAGCTATATCAGGCCTAGTACTTATCATTGCATACATAAGTGATCCTATCGCCCTTGAGTATTCAAGTTGAGACACCGCTACACCTTTATTAGGTAATAACTTCAGGTTAGGATCAATGGGAGTACTTACCGGAGAACAATCTTTAAAATTAAATTTCTCCAATATCTTCTCAATATAATGTGATTGAGAGATGGAGATACCATTGTTTCCACGTTTGATCTTTATTCCTAAGATCACATCCGCCTCCCCATGTCTTTCATATCAAACTTAGAAGACAAAAATGCCTTAGTTTCATCAACTTGACCTTGGTGCGTACCAAAGATCAACATGTCGTCTACATACAAACAAATGATAACTCCTTTGCCATGAGTATCAAACTTCTTTGTATAGACATTTATCCGCTTGGTTTAGAACAAAACCACTAGATAGCACAACCTCATCAAATTTTTGATGCCATTGTTTAGGTGCTTGTTTCAAGCCATAAAGAGATTTCATCGGTTTGCACACCTTATTTTCATTTCTGGCATAACAAACCCTTCAAAGTTGCTTCATGTATATCTCTTCATCCAATTCACCATTTAAGAATGCGTTTTCACATCCATTTGGTGAATCACCAGATTGTGGATAGCAGCAAGTGCTAACAATGATCTAATGGTGGATATCCTAGCAACAGGAGCATATGTATCGAAAAAATCAATACCCTCCTTTTGCCTAAAGCCTTGGATCACCAATCGGCTTTGTACTTGTCTCTGATACCATCCACTTTCATCTTTCTCCTAAAGATCATCTTACATCCTAATGGTTTACATCCGGAGGTAAGTCAACCAATTTCGGTATTATTTTGCAAGATGGAGTCCATCTCACTTTGGACCGCTTCTTTCCGAATGCAACATCCATGAAGCCATTGCTTCACTAAAAGTCTTTGGATCTTCCTCAACATTGAGGCAATATTGATATTGAAACTCAACATCATTCCTTGACCCTTCAACCAAATAAAGTTGAAAGTCATCACCAAATGACTTAGCCTTCGTACTTCTCTCGTACTCTTTCTCATTTGAGGTGCTAGTGGAAGGTGTATCCTCATTATTTACTGAGACTTTCGACATGGAATTCATGTCCTTTGGCCTAGGTATAGATGTAAACCTTTGTTCATCAAAGATTGCATCCCGTGACTCTATAACCGAGTTCACAGCAACAGAATCATTAGATTCTAGCACATAGAATCTATATGCTTTAGAATGCTCAGCATATCCAATAAATATGCAGTCTATACCTCTTTCACCTAAGGTTTTCCTTTTAGGTTCTGTAAGTCTGACCACAACCCTACATCCCCAAACTTTGAGATAACTCAAATTTGGTGTCTTTTTTGTGCCAAAGTTCATATGGGGTAACCTTATTCCTTTTGTTAGGAATTGCATTAACAAGTAACAGTGTCAACATAGCCTCTCCCAAAATCCTTCACTAAGACCTGAATAGGATAACATAGAATTCACCATTTCTTTCAAGGTTCTATTTTTCCTTTCGGCTACACCATTCTGTTGTGGTGTATAGGGAGCTGTGACTTGATGTATTATTCCAGTAGATTGAAAATATACCGGATCATAATACTCACCTCCTATCCGTCTGAAGAGTTTTGATCAACCCATTTTGATGAAGTTCTACCTCATTCTTATAGATTTTGAATTTCTCAAGAGCTTCATCTTTTGTAGTTAATAAATATACATAACAATACCTAGATGCATCATCAATGAACGTAACAATATATTTTTTATGACCTAATGATGGGGTAGCATGCAAATCGCACAAGTCACTATGAATAAGGTCTAAAACTTTAGTTTCACTCTTAGCATCCTTAAAAGGTTTCCTAGTGATCTTAGTCAACATGCAAGTTTTGCATTTTTCAATGTTCATATCAAAAGGAGGAATCATACTTGCTTTTGACATATCTTTTAATCTTTTGTAATGAACATGTCCTAATCTAGCATGCCAAATTTACGATTTTGTCACATTAGTTATAGAGCTACTCGAGGCCATACAAAATGATTCATGAGCAAAAGGAACATCAATGTTTAATTTAAACATTCCATTACAACGATAACCAAATCCAACAAAAGAACCATGTCTTGACAAGATGTACTTGTCACTTTCAAGTACTTGCTTGAAACCACAATTATTTAAAACCATACCGGATAATAAGTTCTTACGGATACGGTACAAATAAGACATTATCCAAATACAAACTTTTTCTAAGTAAAAACTAAAGTTACACAACCTATTCCTAGGATTGGTTCGATCGCAACATTGCCCATCTTCACAATAGAGCCATCATCAATTGGTCTAAATTTCTTGAACCAACGGCGATCTTTGCACACATGGCTTGTTGCTCCCGAATCAAACCACCAAGCAACGTCATCATCACGCACATAGAATGCCTCGGATATTAGTGATACATAATTTGAATTCGTATTCGAATTAAAATTATTCACAACAATCGACCTTGTTGCTTTTCGAGGATCATTCGATCCACTTGGACCAACCTTGTTCTTTTCTTTGAACACCCGGCGATCCCTCTTTAGATGACCGAGTTTCCCACACTTCGGCATGACAATTTTGTATCATTTGTTTGGACCTTTGTTCTTATTTCCTTGAAACTTTCGTTTCTTACCTTTACCATTGTAATTTTGCTTAAGCATTTCCACTTTCCTCTACCATATTAACGGAAGAGGAACTCGCTACACTTTTATCATTGGGCTTGTCATTTTCACGAGCCCTCGGTGACTCTTCAATCATGAAATGACTACCGAGTTGAACCGAGTCAACTCTTCCTTCTTATGCTTCAAGGTGTGCTTGAAGTCTTTCCAAGAAGAAGCGGTTTATCAATTATTGATGAAAGCGCAATGGATTCATCCATTTTCAAATCATGTTGAGTAAACCCGACCCAAAATTCGCAGCAGATTCATTATATTGTTCCATAACAGCCTTGAATCAACCATTTTGTAATTAAAGAAATTACTAACCAGAATTTGTTACTTGAAGCATCTTACGCCATATATTTGGTCTCAAGAGAGTCCCATAATTCTTTAGCAGATTCAACATTTTGATAAATATCAAAGAGAAGTCGGACATACCATTCGAGAATGTGTCCACGACAAATGTAATCATCGTTTTCCCATTTGAGACGCTTCCTTGTTTGATCCGAGTTTGGTTTCGAGATACACGGCATCGAGTACTCGGCACATACACCACCTTCAATGTTGTCAAGAGAAAGTGCATCTTTTACGCCATCTTTCAAGTCCCGCCCTTCAAACTTGTCCAATTTTCGCAAACTTGCTTGTCATCTTGAATTATCGTTCGTCATTTGAAAATTTGTTTCAATCTTTTGTTGGGGATTTGATAATTCAAGATGAACAAAATGACAATACTTGGATAAATCAAGTCGTGTAAAAACACTTTCAGATTGAATCAAATTTCGGTTCAACCAAAATTGTTCAATCGGATAAAATCGAAAATTAATTCTAAGAGTTTTGTTCTTGTGTATGTTCTTGTTCTATGACTTTGAGAACTGCAGAGAGAATGATCTTAAGAAGGAAAAAACTGCATTTTTGTTCCTTAAAAACCAAAGATTTATATACTTTTTCGCATAAAAAGCGTTTCAGCGTCTAGCGCCTCACGGCGCCTCGTTTCGCTCGCTCCTTGCGGCGTTTCGCTAACACAGGCGAAATCGCCGCAAGTGGCGCCTAAGTCACGCTCCATGCGCCAATGGGACGAAACTACGCCAATCTTGCAAAATCGCCGCTAACAGCGTAGCGGCGGCGACGCGAGGCGCCACCTCTTAAAAGCGGCGCTTAAGCGCCGCCAAGCAGCGGCGGTGAGGCGCCACCAGCATAAACTGCATACATCTCATTTTATTACATTAAAACAAGCGTGCACTCTTATTTTAACATAATCATGAGATCAATTACACTAAAATATCCAACACTAATATCCGGTAATCACATAGGCCGAAAAGTGCATACCTCGCCTCTCTCTCACACCATCGGATGTTCGTATACCATTCAAGTTTCAACGTCGACAATTTCCTATAACTTTGTCATTCACTATGACAATAAATAAAAGCCAAGGTCAGTCACTACGAGTTGTTGGGTTGTACCTTCCTCGCCCCATATTTTCACATGGCCAATTGTATGTTATTGTATCGAGTCACATCTAGAGGAGGTCTTAAAGTTTTACTCCAAAATGATGAGGATTACTAGACAATGTTACGAGAAAATGTAGTATATAAGGAAGTATTTAATAACTTGCATCAAAACCGCTTGTGAACGTCGATTAGGTAGTATAGTCTTGGTTTACAAGTTCTTACTTTGTAAAACAGTTTATTTCATCTATAAATTTTCAATATTTTATAATATCAACTAGCTAGTATCTATAGTTGTATTATTTGTTACTGTTACAATGATAGTAACAAATAATGACCATGTTTCCCCTTTAACGGACGCCCCAATATATGACCATGTTTATTGGATGCATCTAGAGCAACCCTAAGGTTCTTTGCGGAATTAAATCGATCTTTTCGATTGCGCTTCGCGCGTAGGCACGGGTGTGTGTCCTAGTAATATGAAAAGAAAATACTTGCATAAAGAATAAAAAGATTTGAGAAATTATTTATTAAACTAATATCATCGTTTCTGAAAAAAAAATAGTAATCTTTTTTACAGAATAGTTTTGAAACTGGATTGGAGATCAAATCCATGCGACCTCTGGTAAAACAAATAACTATTTTATATTTTGTTTTTATAATTTTTTTACTATTCATCAATTGACAAATAGCTATTTTACTTTTAAGTCACTTTATGTAAAAGCAATGGTAAAACAATTAACTTACAAAATTAATTCAAGGAGTCAGTCATTGCAACTCATTTGATCCAAAAATAATGAAACACTTTGCCTTGAGCTTTGTTCTACAAGATTGTCAAAGGTCTATACAAAATTAAATGTTTTCTTTGTGCGATCACGTATGACAATACACACTAGAGCACATATAGCCATCACAACAAGTAATAAGTGAGGTGTTCTTTATATGGAAATTTAAGTTTGGCTTTCTCATCAAACAAACAAATAAATTTGAATTTGAATGATCAAGTTAATTATGAATTTGGCAAGTCTACTATAAATACCATCAACTCACCACCAAAATTACTATATTATCCTTTTCACTTTTTTCTCTCACTCACTTTTATCATTAGTGGATCTCACTCTTATATCATATTTTAATTTTTTTATTTTCACTTTAAAACCTACTATTCTCTTTCATCTCTCTCACTTTTTTCACTTTTCTTTACTATCAACATAATCAAATACTCATTACACATTTTTTTTTAGAAAATTAATGTTTGTTAATATTAAATCATGTAGAATTTACTGTTTACTATAATCTACTCAAACTACTAAACTCAATTAATTTAACCACTACCATTTTTATTGTCAAAAAAGCGATACACTGCATAAAAATTCTAAAATAATTTTTTTAAAAAAATCAATAATTAAATTTCATCCACTTTTTAGTGAGTGTGAGGAGTATGAACGATAAATGTCAATGAAAGTGCGAATAAATAAATATAAATATATACCATCAACCCACCACCAAAATTACTATATTATCCCTTTCACTTTTTTCTCTCACTCACTTTTATCATTAGTGGGTCCCACTCTTATATCATATTTTAATTTTTTAGTTCACTTTAAAACCTACTATTCTCTTTCATCTCTCTAACTTTTTTCACTTTTCTTTACTATCAACATAATAAAATACTCACTATACATTTTTTTAGAAAATTAATTTTTTGTTAATATTAAATTATGTAGAATTTACTATTTACTATAATCTACTCAAACTACTTAACCCAATTAATTTAACCACTACTATTTGTCAAAAAAGCGAAACCGCTTGCAAAAATTCTAAAATAATTTTTTCTAAAGAAATCAATAATTAAATTTCATCCACTTTTTTCATCAGCCACATGGGAGTAGGAGCGCCAACGGGAGCAGCAAGAGTGCAAACGGAGCACCAAAACACAACAAAAATTGTGTGTCGCTGCACGCACTAAGGAGCGCATTCAAATTTTTTTTTTTGAAAAAAAAACATATTTTTAAATTTATTTCTTCTACAAAATCAGTAATTAAATAAACTTAATAAAATTAATATTAAATCATTTAAAATTTATTATTTACTTTAATCTACTCTAAACTACTAAACTCAATTAATTTAATCACTACCGATATCAAAATAAGCGATACCGCTAGCAAAATTCCAAAATTGTTTTTCCTAAAAAAATTAATAATTAAATCCATCCACTTTTTCATGAGCCGCGCACCGCGAAAGAACGACAACATCAACGGAAGTGCCAATGGAAGCGCTAATAAGCGCCAACATGAGGGTCAACGACAATAGCAAACGAGCGCTAACGATCGCACTGCGGGAGAGCCAACGGGAGCGCCAACAGAAGCACCAACAGAAGCGCCAACGGGAAGCGCCAATGAGAGCACCACTATTATAGAAAGATACAGCTATTATTACATCTCATTTTATTTTTTCCTCACTTTCTCTATTATTAATATTATAAGATCATACCGACTTTTTTCAAAAACTTTTTGCAACGCAACTATTTTAATAAATTTTAAATATCGTCTTTTGTGGAGTAGTTTTCCCTCTTTCTTTTATTATATTTTGCAACTTTTAACGTATTAATAATTTCATAGATAATTATAATAAATACCCAATGGATTTGGCCTAGTGGAAGCGGGCTATGGTCCGTAAGGTTCGACTCGGTTTGCTCCCGGGTTTGATCCTCACGAAAAGTATTTCCTTGGGGAGGTGAGATACCGTTGCCGCTCTCTCTCGCCGGGGCTATGAAGTTCCCCCTCCACAATTTTTAATCTCAAAAAAATATATATAAGAAATAAAGATCAGATGACCCTCTGTTTTACATTTTATCATTTCGCTTTTTGTGACTCACATTTATTACCATGGATTTAAAATCAATAAAAAAGATATGAGATTATCAACTATCAACTATATCTTTTATCAAAACACCTACTACCAAAAATACCAAACTACCCTTCTATTAAACTAATATCTTTCTTCCTCTAACTCGATCTCATTTTTCTATTTTTCACAATATATATACTTTAATTATATATTAATATATTCTTTTTCTCTATCAATAAGTTTTATTTAATCTCTACTTGGAAAATTTGAAATTTAATAAAATTAGGTTTTATAATCTCTACGGAAAATATTACATATTGCTGGTAAATGTTCACGGGATAGTATTCGGACTAACTCAATTACAATTTGAAACATTTTGTTTATCTACTTTAAATTAGTTTTGATTTTCAAGGAGTAATGTTTAAACTAATTAAATTATGTCTAAATTCATTAATAAAAAAACGTGTTTAAAACACCGCGTGCGTATGCTTGTATACCGCTAATTACTCCTCCGTCCCATATTATATGTCTTTCTAGGGAAAAAAATTTGTCCCACAATACATGTCTTTTTAGAATACCAATACAACATCAATTTTCTTTTCCATTCATACCCTTCATTATTTAATATATCTCTTCCTACAATTTTACTTTTTATGTTTCCAATGTAATTATGAGGGACAATTTGGTAAACTAACTCACAATCTCTCTTTCTCATACAAAATTAACTACTTTTCTTAATTCTCGTGTCACAACCTTAAAAAAGGCATGTAATATGGGGACGGAGGAGTATATGATAATCTCACAATAAAGTGACATAAAAGTTACTCCTATATAACAAACAAATAGTTGAACCACGATTTGACATAAAAGTGACTTAATTAATAATTACCATTGCTTTTGCATAGTTGAACCACGATTTGACATAAAAGTGACTTTGACAAGGGGCTATGAAGTTCCCCCTCCACAATTTTTAATCTCAAAAAATATATATAAGAAATAAAGATCGGTGACCCTCTGTTTTACATTTTATCATTCCGCTTTTTGTGACTCACATTTATTACCATGGATTTAAAATCAATAAAAAAGATATGAGATTATCAACTATCAACTATATCTTTTATCAAAACACCTACTACCAAAAATACCAAACTACCCTTCTATTAAACTAATATCTTTCTTCCTCTAACTCGATCTCATTTTTCTATTTTTCACAATATATATACTTTAATTATATATTAATATATTCTTTTTCTCTATCAATAAGTTTTATTTAATCTCTACTTGGAAAATTTGAAATTTAATAAAATTAAGTTTTATAATCTCTACGGAAAATATTACATATTCTTTGGTAAATGTTCAGCAGGATAGTATTCGGACTAACTCAATTACAATTTGAAACATTTTGTTTATCTACTTTAAATTAGTTTTGATTTTCAAGGAGTAATGTTTAAACTAATTAAATTATGTCTAAATTCATTAATAAAAATAACATTAAAACACCGCATGCGTATGCACAGTATCCGCTAATTACTCCTCCGTCCCATATTATATGTCTTTCTAGGGAAAAAATTTGTCCCACAATACATATCTTTTTAGAATACCAATACAACATCAATTTTCTTTTCCATTCATACCCTTCATTATTTAATATATCTCTTCCTACAATTTTACTTTTTATGTTTCCAATGTAATTATGAGGGACAATTTGGTAAACTAACTCACAATCTCTCTTTCTCATACAAAATTAACTACTTTTCTTAATTCTTGTGTCACAACCTTAAAAGACATGTAATATGGAACGGAGTGAGTATATGATAATCTCACAATAAAGTGACATAAAAGTTACTCCTATATAACAAACAAATAGTTGAACCACGATTTGACATAAAAGTGACTTAATTAATAATTACCATTGCTTTTGCATAGTTGAACCACGATTTGACATAAAAGTGACTTTGACAAAGTCTTTGACATAAAAGTGACTTACTCCTATCAAATTAATTATGAATTTGACAAGTTATATGATAACCACGATTTGACAAATAACTATTTTACTTTTAAGTCACTTTATGCAAAGACTTTGTCAAAGACAAAGTACTTTTATTAATAAGACTCAACTTAAAAAAGGTTCAACTTAACACTTTTACCAAGGAACCTAATCAAAATGTCAGAAACATAAGAATGGGGAAAATGTGGTTTGAATTAGATTTGAAAACTCCAACGGATATAAACTATGAAGAAGTGAACAAAAAATGCTTTATGACTTTGGTTATTTAAAAATACTGAAACTAGATGAAGGTTTGTTATGTTGCTTAAAATATGATTAGAATTTACAATGTAGGAAATTCAAATGTGTTTGAAGTAAAGTGCAAGGTAAGGAACAAACTCACAAAATTGTAGAAAATTTTGAATGAATTGAATGTAAATGCAGTAAGATAAAGTTGAACAAAAGGTTTGTATGCCAGCCTAACAATTACATTTGTCCTTAGCATCTTTATGCCAGCCTAATTGTCGTTGCCAAGAGATAGTTTTCTTCCTTAATCTCCAGACACTTCAACACTTAGCAAATCTAAATGAGTTCTCGTTGCCTATCAAGATATTCTTACACTCCATTTGTCAGTGGTAAGTCTTTACTGCCGACAAACAAAAGATCGTTGTCGAGTTTACCTCATGTTTAGTAAAGACTGAATAATTGCTTTTTTCGTCTATGAACTGATATATGCCTCGACAAGGAATTGTTTCTTTGTCGATTTAAGACAATTTTTATTCTATCATTCAAGACATGTCTAACCAAAGGATTTTGGCACCAAACAGGTGCAAAAGTCGATTCGTACCACGACTCCAAATAGAGCAATCTCCATGGGGATCCCAATGTATGAGTGAAAATTTACATTCCCAAATTTCATGCATGCCTTTAAAATTGTCAACTTAAATATTAAGGCAACCAAGATTTTTTTATTTACTTATATATCTTTTAAAGTTGAATATTTTAATGCTTCATAAATAAAACTATGCACATACATTGTTGTGTATACCGTGGTTTATAGACAAGAGAAGTGGTAGCAACACACCTTCTAACACTTATTTTCTAACACACTTTTATTAGTTGAATTCAAATTGGTCAAACCAAATCAGTCTCATGTAAATTTGGTGAGACCCATATGAATTCAACCAATAGAAGAATATGTTGAAAACAGTGTGATAGAGAAGTGATGGAAGTGACAGATCTAACATCGATAAGGCCGGTCGTAAGTTGGAGGAAGAGAAGGACAGTACTCATTCATATTGGCATATGGCTCCAAGGTGTTATAGCCAGGCAGTTCCATCTTATACTCACCAAGAATCTGGCAGAATGGAAGCCGGTCATTCTCATTGTTGCACCAACTTGGTAGGTGTGTCTGGTTGTTCTCAAAATTCTGAGCATGTATGCATCGCGAATCTGCAAAAAAAGTGCAGATATATTAGTGGGAAAAGGCAAATTATAATGACCAAATGTTCGCGCGCAAACACAACATCATCGTGACTTACAGTGAACTCGGTTACTTGAATGGAGTTAGAAATGGGTCCGAAAATTCCAGCTTCTTTATACATTGAAAGAATAAAAGCAACACATGTGGTTGACTTCCCATCACTGTATACCCATTCATCTTGCTCAGGAATGGCGAGTAGTTGATCAAATGGTATCCCACGCTTCTCAGTCTCTACTATAATATCATGCAAATCCAAACCCTGCAAGCATAGTAGCATACAAAAATGATAGATCCCATTAACTATGAAAAAAGCAACCAACCAGAGTATAGTTTGATAAAATATGCCACGGAACTTGCCCATAACAAACTATATAAACATTTAATTATCAGTGAGAGCAAGACACAAACTTAGAAGAAATTTGCATAAAACAACATGTCTTAGTCCTATAAACTCAAACATAGAAGTCAGAAATGCCAATTCTAAAGACTAACAAACTTGAAAGATTTACATTAGACAAAAAATCCAGATTGAAACAAAGTGAACATATATTGAGGAAGGCCTCTCAAAACAATTTTACATTCAATATGGAAAAGGTGAACTAGAACTAAACGATATTAGGAAATTTTGAGCTTGAATCATTTGTAATCAATAAGTAGCACAAAAGGTCATTGCAGATAAGATCACTTCTGGTTTTAGCACAAAAGGTCATTGCAGATAAGATCACTTCTGGTTTTGGTCGAGAATCGTTCCTCATAAAGTAAAAGAAACAAAAGAAAGACTACACTTTGGTGATTTGATTAGTATGGAACTACTGGAATGTTAAGGAGGTTTCTTTTGCATTGGAGGATTTATCATTCCTTCTCTTTAGATTTAAAGAACTCCTTAAGAAAAAAGAAAGAAACAAGATTGCATATACTTGGAGCAAATGGATATTCTTTTCTTTATCATACTAAAAGGTTTAAACCAGTGCCAAGTGCCAAGACTTACTAGTGTGCAATATAATTTGAGAGAAAGAGAGGAAATTGGGGAAGAAGATTCAGACGAAATGCTAAACTGAATGATAAATCTGCTATTGCAATTTACAATACAAGCACTGACATATATAGGTTCAAGTTACAGTTACTTCTGTTATAGTAAGTCACAACTGAAAATTGAAGATTCTAACACAAGGTTCTGGAGAGTTTGATAGCACGACTACTATATCTGAAATAGGAACGAAATAACCAGTACAGGAATACTCTATTACAAGACTAACCTCAGTACCTAACCGCTTATTCAATGCTTCATTCCACATATTTGCAGAATAATCTGGCTGCAATCTAGTCCACATAGACATGAGAGAAACTACCTGCAAGGAATAAATGTCATTCAGAACCAGACATCCATAGTACTTGAAGTCTGAACTTACAAGCTTAATAATATAAACACTTTTAGGTTGATGCGGGAAAAGAGGAAGGTTGGAGCTAGTTTGTGCACTGCTACGATGAGCATTTCACAAATACAGGGGAGAAAGTGAGAACCCTTTCCCTTCTAGGAGAAAAACAAAATATGCAGGCATCGTGACCACTTTGCGTAACTTCAATAAAATCCATGGTCCACTTAAGATATCAATTACCTTCTAGCAATTAGTTCAACCATAATGGTTTCATAAAATATATAGTAGTAGTCTATGACAAAGAAGTACGCCATCCATACAGTTGCCGACTTGATCATGTACTTACAATGTGTTTTAACTAACAAGGAAAAGTTTACTACCAAGTGAGCATCAAGAGGTGGAGGATAGTTGTCAGCTACAGTGTCAATCCAACTGAATATCATATTGTGATAACCATATGGCTTGCCAGACATGCTCCGAGCATACTCCCATGCTGCGGTGGAGTTAAATTTTGCACGCAGTTCTGGATGGAGGGGAAGCAAGGCGATCTGTGGATTGGAATTATCTCTTAGAGCCAATTCCCACCATTCTTCCCATGGAATTACCACTATTATTTCTTCACCCTGCAAAGACAGACCATCCAAATAAGATAACATTCCTGTTCAACAGGTATTACATGAATAATGTAGGGAAAAACAAAAGAAATCATAGAAACACTTCATCATGTTTTATACCTTTTCATTCTCATGCCCCGACTCGCCGACCCATAAATTTCCCATTTCATCCTTCAAGCAAACTGCAGTATGACCAGCAAATGCACCAGTCACCCACTTTTCCAGTGTCTCAAAACCTCCCCACCTACCACGGATCTTTGACACGGCTAAGAAATCCCCTGAATGAACATCTGCAGGGTCGATAGTTGCACGCCAAGGCCGACTGCGTTTCTCAAACGTAGCCCCCATGTGCTTAAATCAGGAAATCTAGGTTGGCTTTCTGACCCCATATAGTGTTGGAGAATAAAGGCAAAACATCAATAAGAGAAAGCAGGGTTCCCAACATCCCTGATGGCATGAGAAACACAGAAATCCCATGTTGCTTGACCTGTTCAATTCAATAACAAGAAAAATCAAAATTTCAGAATTGGTTTGCAAATATAAGATTTAAATAAATAATAAGAAAAATTACATATTCCAACTCTGCAGGCTCTTCCCATGAGTCAAACTTCAAGGTGTGTTCTCGTGAAGAGAAATAGTAATCCCATGTAATCCTGTAGGGCGTTGCGAAAACATAGAGATCCATGCAGGTCCAGCTATGTGCAGCATCTGTCTATAAACAACAACAACAACTATTTCAAACCAAAACCAAATAGTATAAACTTGACAAATCCACTCATCCTTCCTTCAAAACTCAAAAATAAAAAAAAAAAGCTCCTAATGCAGACTATTAGGCTCAAAGCTCCTAAAGATGCATGTTGAAGATCAAATCAATTCATGAATAAGCTCCTCTAAATTAATTTCTACATGCAGACTATCAGGCTAAGAGCTCCTGTCCTGAACATGCATTCTGAAGATCAAATTAATTCATAGATGTAATACACTTTGTGAGTTATATTAAGAGGTAAATAACTATACACTTCCATTCAAGCATCATTTACACAGTCTATCATATTAAGATTGCAAACAACACAAGGTAAATCATCACATAGATGATAATATGATTGGACGAATTAGTAAAACACGTACGTGCATATAATAAGAAAAAGAGTTTGTTAACAAGTTTAAAGGGCATGCACTTTCAGTTGTAAACAAGTTTTAAACTGGCATCGAATAAGAATTCAGTATTTTGCCAAGTGAACCACTTTTGTAACCAAATTTTAAAAATAACTAGTAAAAATTAGTAAGCTATCATTAAATGCAAATGTAAACCCAATTTACACTTACATCTATTTGGCTATTTCTCATTGAAATTCTTAACATAATAATTTCACACACACAATTTAAAATGAGTAATCAAAGAGTTGAAGAAAATAGAAAAAGGAAAAGGAAACCTTGAGATAGAGAAGGGCACCACCAATCCCTTCTTCACCAGGGGTAAACTGAAGCGAGGCATTGTTTTCATAAAAGCAAGCTCCTTTCCACTGAATTGATCCATTTGATGGAGTAACAGAACCAACAAAATAAGGAAGCAAATCAACAGCAGTGTGAAAGGTATTAAGAACCGGCCACGATATACCACGTGGCAAAACGGGGAGGACGTCGTTTACTCTAAACGGCACCTTCAATGCAATTCCCAAACTCGAAACGCATCCTAACCCTATTATTACGATCCACCATAGAACGCAGGATCGAGAAATGGAATTTGGAAGCATCACCGAGGAAAGGAATTGCTGGCTTAATAATGAATCAAATCAATTGGAGTGGGAGGTTTTTCCGCCGATCTAAATTAAACTAATCTTATCAAAGGATTTCGTTTTGTTTGATTGTTTGGGATAATCCGTAAGGATTTAGGTGGGACCTATTGACATACGTGGCGGAGTATGGCGTAACGGATTGTGGATATTCGTTGACTCCAATCCAATAATGGAATCGGAAGGAAGCCAACCAGAACTCACTCAATTAACCGCATAACACACTGCCTTCAATGTTCTGAGCTTTCCTTTTTCATTGTCAAGGAAGCTTTGCTTCGATGTTGCCAGCTCGCGGGGGCAAGTCCACGGCACACCGGTACAACTTTAACAAAAAAAAAAAAGAGGTGAATATACATGTAAACAATACGATATGATATTAAAGATATTCTTAATAATTGTTATTGAACCGGGCTGGATTACTTGAACCCGATCTCATGGAGGCTCAACCGATCTCTAGGACACATCATCCAGGCAACTGTCCCATGACTACTCGGCGTGATGACACATATCTCGGACGAGTGACACGCGACACCTTAGAGTTCTTTGTCGAACTAGCCGTTGGGAAATCGATCTCCAAAGACCGTTAATCGCCAAGAAACGGTTGAGAGACCTACATCCCATCTTATAACAAATCTTATTCATTAATATATCAATCTTTATCCGAGAACAATTATTAAAAGGTAGTAATAGTAATTACCATTATTGAGCTTCCAATAATGGGATCAGAAGCTCAATTTACCGCATCACAATTCAAAAAACACTTGAATTCAATGTTTGGAGCTAAATGTAAGATGTTGCAAGCCAGCTCGGGCAAGGGAGAGGCCATACTCCACGGGCCCACGGGTATAACTTTTTTTTTTTTAAAATTAAATAAAATACATGCACGTTATTTAATAATTACTTTGTATCTTTTGATATAAAAATAATAATTACTACATATATGGTCTATATTATAAATTAAATAAATCTGTTATTCTATAAACTTAAAATCCCAATTTTTCACATAAAACTTACAATTTTTTTAATGTTTCAACCTTTTTCTTAATTACTCATGGCAACATGGCTAACGATGTTCTGTAACTTAATTTCAATTTACGATCTAGTCTTTTAAGTATGTTTTTCCTAACTAGATCTTTTAAGTTTCAAAATGTGTACGTCGTTATCCTCTTTTTAAGCTTCCATTTTACTCTTATAGAAAAAAGTCCATGTGGATTATTCACGATCTCGACGCGCTATACTTGGTGATGACGTGGCAAATAAGAGAAAGAGAGGAGAAGTTATCATCTGATGCATTTCCTCTAAGGGGAGGAGAAGAAGAGAAGTGCAACTGTAAACCTAGCTTAAAATTGTTCAAATAGCACAACTGATTCGTTAAACCCTAAACCCCGAATTCAACCTTAATCCCTCATTCTCCGTCTTCAATGGCGACATTCATGCTTAAAATTGCATTAATTCAAGGTGCTCCATATAACACTGCACTTCCTATAATGGTTATTACCCATAATGTATTTTAGTCACTCACTTCTGAAATTACTTTTATTTCACTGTTCATTTCTCCCCTTTTAAGCAGCCAATTAGAACAAATATACTATTCTGCATCTAAGCAACAAATTAGAACAAAGGATATAGCAATTGAAGCTAAAACTCATGCAAATTATTTAGTCATTGTTAAATTAGAACATATATCCCTCGCTATTTTTTAGAGGTTAACCCACTGAGTGTTGAGAATGTAATTCAAGTAGGATAGTTTTGTTAGTTGTAACTGATTAGTTTGTTGTAAATAACTAAATGGTGTTAGATTTGTTAACAAATCATTAAGCGGTTAGTTGTTATTACAGTGTTATATGACACACAGTGGTTTTGTACTTGTATAAATAAGATATGACTCTATTTCTATTAGAACCGATGCATTAGAATTCCAATTTCTTTCTTCATCTTTATGCTCTATGCTCTAGAAAAAGTGTGTGGTGAGTGTGTGCCCAATTGTAGTGAGTATACAATAGGCGCATCACTGTGTTTCTTGAGCCAACAAATTGGTATTCAGAGCACGTTTAATTCTGGGTGTGGGAAACACGAGAATTAATGAGGAATTGTGTAAGTTCTCGGCGTGGGGAACACGAGCGTGAGAGAGTATGTGAAAGAAAGATCAAATACGAATAAGAACAAGATGAAGTTAAGAATGGACGGTGGAAATTTCCAAACGAATCTACCAATTCTTCTTGATGGCAAGAATTGGGAGAGATGGAGCCTGCAAATGGAGTCACTATTTGGGTTTCAAGACATCATGGAGATTATGAAGGATCATATCGTTGAACCTGGTGCAAGAACCACTGAAGCACAGTTGGCAACATACAAAGAAAACAAAAAGAAGGCTCACAAAGCCACATTTCACCTTGGACAAAGCATGGCAAAGGAGGCATGTGACAAGATGGAGAAGTGCTATGCTGGTTTGAACAGATTAAAGAAGTCAAGCTTCAAGTCTTGGAAAGGAAATATGAGTTACAAATGAATGACCAGCCGCCATAGAGAATGGTTGGTTGATCTTGACACAAAAAGGAAGAGCAAGTTTAGATTTGGTGATGGCAAGGCTTTCTATGCAGAAGGAATGGGTAAGTTGGTGATCAAGAGAAAGGATGGTAGCAATGTAATCATAGAACAAGAGCTATATGTGTCGGGCATGAAAAGTAATCTCTTGAGCCTTGGCCAATTGATTCAAAAAAGGGTTTTCAAGTGTCTATGAAATATAACATGCTAAGAATGCTTGATTCAAGTGAAAGGTTGATATTGAAAACTCCTCTTTGCAAGAGTAGGACATTTCAAATCAATATGAATGTTGTTGAGATTCATTGCTTGAAGACAACAGAATCATTGAATAATTTTTGGCTTTGGCATGCTAAATTTGGTCACCTCAATTTTAGAAGTTTGAATCAACCAGGCACAAAAGAATTGGTAAAAGGCTTGCCAATTACAACAGTTCCAGAAAAGGTTTGAGAGGTTTGTATGGCTGGAAAGCAAACAGAAACAATTTTGTGAAGCATCTGCCTGCAAGAGTAAAGGATTTGATAGATGTGGTGCACTCTGACATATGTGGTCCATTTGAGGTGGATTCCATAGGAGGTAATAGATACTTTATCTCTTTGGTTGATGAATTTGGTCGCATACGATATGGCTCTATCTCGATCAAAGGGAAGCACTTCAAATTTTTAAGAAATTTTGATTTCTTGTTGAGAAGCACATAACTTTGATCAAATAGAGCCATATCGTGCGACCAAATGGCTCTATTTGATCAAAGAAAAGCACTAAAATTTCTTGTTGAGAAGAAAAGTGGAAGGTCAATCAAGACTTTAAGAACTGATGGAGAAGGAGAGTACACTTCCAATTCCTTTGATGAATTATGTGAGAATGAAGGCATAGTGCATGAAGTCATCGCTCCATATATACCTCAACACAATGGTCTAGTAGAAAGGAGGTATATACCATTTATGATATGGCTAGAAGCATGTTAAAAGAAAAGTCCATGCCAAAGAAGTTCTGGGGTGAGGCAGTTGCAACAACTGTCTATGTGTTGAATAAGTTCCCTACAAAGAAGCTACCTAATGCAGTACCTGAGACTGTTTGGTCTAGTAAGAGACCAAGGGTAAGCCATTTGAAGACCTTTGGAGCCTTTTGCTTCAAGCATGTTCCGAATCAGTTGAGAAAGAAGCTTGAAGACAAGAGTTCAACTATGATTTTGGTTGGATAACGTCCAACAGGCGCCTATAGCTTATATGATCCCATCAAAGAAAAGGTAGTATTGAGTAGAGATGTGAAGGTAGTAGAAGGTGAGAGTTGGGATTGGAACAAGCAGAGCAGTAGCATAAAACCAACAAGTTCAATTGATATTGATCTAGAATTGGATTCAATGATAATATATAAGGTGAAGCACCAGTGCACAGAGTTGAGGAAGAGCCTGTAATTGCCAGAACTCAAAGGTTCAAACAAGTATCATCAATGATGATATGGTATACTTTGCATTCTTTGTTGATTTTTCTGACAAGCGCATGTCGAATTTCGAGCTTAAAGATGCAATCTTTCAGAGATGATAGTGGAATGTTTGTAGCTCAAAGATGCAATCTTTTGTACCTGTCTTAGAAGTGTATAAAAGAGAGGCTTTGGGATTATTCTTTGCTTTGGATTGAGTTCGCCAACTTCAATTCAAAGATGTCATCTTTGAGCTACATGCCAAGGTGGTAGTTGATGATTTTCAAAGGTTGTCCCCTATAGTTTCAGATTATGGTTGTCTTTTGTCTTCATGTAGGCAATCTTTTGCTTTTTTTAGTTCAAACTTTCATGTGGAGTTCTCTAGGAGAGAAACCAACAGGGTGGCTCATACTCTTGCGGGGGTAGCCTTGTCTTCTAATTCTTTTCACACTCTTTTTGATATTCCAACATTTTTTTCTTCTGTTATTGATAATGAAATGAACTAAACTTCTTTTGTCAAAATAAAAAAGTGAAAATAAAAGTGGCCGCGCACATAGATTTCATATTTTTATTTTAAATTAAATTTAGAAGGGTAAAATGGTAAATAAATAAATTATTTTCTTATCCTATTCTATTGGTTTCTAACTTAGCTCAGATTCAGGATAACATTTTAACTAGAGAGGCATGATAAGATAAATCAATAGATTAAGTTTTATGTTAGCTCAACAAATGTTGCACCGACACAGAATGTGATAGACGTATTATATTATGTCTCCTTACCTAACTATGAAACAAACCCTTAAGAGTGCAGAGGGTGGTAGCTTAGTCCCTACAAGCACTAGATTTAATCTTTAAGCTTGTAAACAGGCTTTATTTATTTTTGTTATTGTAGATGAGCATCCCTTTAAAGTACTTTAAAGTACTAGATGTGAGGAATTTAAGTACCTCCTTAAGCAATTGCAGCCCCAATTGAAATCCCCATCTAGGCATACTATAGTTAGACATCTAAGAATATACATCTTGTAGAGTCTCCCTTTGTGGGACCTACAAGATTTCCCTCCAAAATCCCCCCCTCTCTCTCCCTTTTCCCTCCAAACCTTCTACCCTCTACCCCCCACCCCCCTTTTACTCTCTACCCCCCTCTTTTTTCCCCTTTTTTCCACTTCATATTTTTATGCCCATTTTCTCTCTCTCTCTCTCTCTCTCTCTCTCTCTTCTTTCATGTTTTATATTTTAGTGATAATTTACGATTAAATAGAAAATTTAATTATTTATATAAGCAAAATTTGCACCTCCATAATCAAATTTTGGAATCGAACATTAATTTCAGTAACAAGTTATATAAAGTGTAGCGCTCTGATGTACCTTTGGGTACTTTAGTGTCTGAATAAATTTAATTGTTTAAATATCACGAAGTTTATTCCTTAATAACGAATTTTATTTTAAAAAAGTTAATTTTGTAACAAAATATAAAATTAATTTTGTGCCAAAATATGTAAAGTGTGACACTAAGTAGTGTTTTTTGGGTTGAGTTAGGATTCAGAAATAAATTTAGATTGTACAAATATACAGAGTTTGTTTCTAAGTACTTGGTTTGGTCAGACCAAAAAATAATTTACTGTCAAAAAACGTAAAGTACGAAATTAGGTAGTGTTCAGGTTTGGCGTTCGGAAATATTGTTTAATATGAGCTAACCATTTACTCTAACTTTAACACAAATTATTTTTTGTTCGACAATTTGTTGTCTATTGTCCGACTACGAAACACTTTCATCTTTGCAAATATATGTGCATATGTTTTTGTACAGTCTGACTTAAACAACATCTCAATAACTTCTATCTCCATTCTAAAATTTTCCATAAAATAACAAAACTATTACAATCTTTATAGTCTATAACTATTTTTACATGTATGCCATATGAAAATTTAACTTTAGTTTCATAATAATCATGCCACATAAGTTAAGTTTTGTCTTTAATATAACCTAAATCATTGTCCCCTCTCTCCATAGAACCTGAAGCATTGCGCCCCGTCCATCGGACGGGTCACCGCACTAGTTGTATCCAAATGTAGCACAGTGGAAAGTAAATGTTGAAAGGCCTTTTTAGTTCATATTGGACTAGGGTGGCGCTAGCTACAGACTATTGAACTTCTTTTAGACACTCTCTCAAACACTCACTCTATGATTGATTAAAATTTATGGGGGTCCACCACTTTGGAATTGGGACCCATTAATTTAGTGGGACCACAAAAATTTTAACCAATCATAGAGTGATTGTTTGAGAGAGTGTCTAAAAGAGAGTTGTTACAAGACTTCTCTAATCTTCATTATGTGACCTCAATACTTGTGATATTAGTCTTAGTCAACTTCCCGCCCTTGCATCGAAGGGGAGAATTAGCAATATCCATTGTGAGAGGAATTGGAAGGTTTGGAGGAATGCAAAACACTCCTTCGTGGCAATTTTAACTTTCAAAGAGAGATAGTTCAATCAAGACTGATGTATTGAGATCCAAACTTCAAGAGCTTTGACAACCCGCAGGTAACCGTGGTCTGATCTCATTGAGAAAAGGTTATATTGAATTTGCTTTTTCTTCTCTTGAAGATTTGCGAAGAATACAGTCGCAACCTTGTATGTCTGGTTTGTTCTTGTTGTTCACTTAGTAACCTAATTTTAATCCCTTAACCATGAAACATACAAATTTATATATGATAATATTCAACGATTGATTAAATGAAACTCAAAGTTAGTGATTAAATAGAGTGTAATTTTATTCTGAAGTTACTTTACGAGAGTTACTTCTTGAGTAACTTGATCCCCTTTCTTTGTCTCTGTCTTTTTTAGTGAATGATATATATTGCATCATTAATTACAAAATTTTACCTGATTGTTTCTTTTTAATTAAAGATTACATGAGATTCTTAACCGATCACATGAGATTTTATATTAATGATTTAATTTGGATGAATGGTTTTCATCCTACTATTATAATTAATTTTTCTCACCTCTCACAAATAAATATTATATATGTGTTTATGTAAATGACTCGAATGAGAACATCTGTTTACTTTTGAGAAATGAGAATATTTAAGTAATTTTTAAAGAATGTCATTTCATCTTTATTAATAAGATTCAATCATATGAAATTTGTAATTATTAATTTTAATCTTACAATCACATTAAATATTTTCATTTTTACCACTTCTTTGTCAAAAATAATTAAAAGATGAGGATAAATTTGATATAGGAATACAACCCTAACAAGTGAGAGAGATGTTGTAAGGTAATAAACCTTTAGATTAACAATGAGTGTAGCTGATTTAATCCTTAAGTTCAACCAATCAAGGAAAAAGAACAGAATCCAAGAAAAAACTTCAATCAAAACCATAAAGAAATGGGGAAAATGACTTTTTATTAGACCATTATAATGTCCCAATTAAAAGCCAATTTGGTGAGCCACTTTACTCTATTCTAAACATTGAATATTATGGATGGCCCCCATCAAGACTATGAAGTCACAACTAATTCCTTGAGCTAAAAAGTCTTATAATGGAATCGGTTTCCACTCTTCTTATTTTAATCTTTTAAAATGTATTGCTTAAGAGGAGTTGTTAGATTTAAAGTAGCAAACAACAACAACTAAGTCAAAGATTAGAAGACTCAACAACAATTTTTTGCCAAAAAGGAAAAAAGAAAATTAAAAATGCTTTATGTCGTTTGGACAAACAACTTAATTAAATATTTTTAAAATAAACATTTATTATATAGAGCTTACAAGGATAAGCTATTTCTATAATAAAAGATAAAAATTGTTAAATTATTTTTCTATAAGTTATAAACTGTCATTGAGAGCTTATGAAAATTAACTGAAAACATCTTAAGAACATATCATAAGTTGTTTTCGTATCATAAGTTGTTTTCGTAAGCTCTTGCAAACAATCTCACAAATACAAACATGCCCTTAGAATAGAATCATGATAACACCACTTGACATATGTGAATTCATTTTAATGTTTGACAAAGTAAAGCAATCACTTTCAACCCACTTACATTGCATATCCATTTATGACTAACAAATCAACACCAACTTTTCTTAAAGTACCAAACCATCCTTCATATGCATGGCCTATTCAATTCAACAGAAGGCCAACAACAGTTTGAAACTGTCAGCAAACAAAACCAATAACATAAAAACAAAGAAAATCAAAAACTTGCAGTTATCATCATTATCAGTTAATGAATGAACACAAAAAAATTACCTTCTTTCATCTAACTACTTCTTCATGGCTTTGAATATGATGCTTGTTTGTAAATCATGGTTTCTTTTGATCCTTGTTTTTGTCTTTCACAACACCTTTTCAATACAAATCTGTCATTGCCAAATTAGTCCTTCTCAACCTCAAAACATAGAAACTTTCTATCCAAATGAAACTTCATCTTTAGGTCCAACAAAACAACCAATTCAGCCACAGCCACCAATTCCACAACCATCTCCAAATTCTTCATCATCAACGAATAGTTCATCAAGTGGTAAGAATATAGCAAAAGCTGTGGCAGCAACTGCAGGAAGTACTATAGTTTTTTGTGGTATAATGTTCATTATAGTGAAAAGGTGGTTAGGGGCAAAAAAGAGAAAAGAGGTAAATAACACTGTTTCTTCTGATGTTAATGTTCCTAAAGGAAATGTTTTTGAAAGAATTGATGGAAATGTAAGAGGTTTGATTGTTGATGAAGATGGTTTAGATGTGATTTATTGGAGAAAACTTGAAGGGAAGAATTCCAACAATGATCTTCTTCATAAAGAGGTTTTGAATAGTCCTAAAAACAAAGAAGATGAAAATGATCATGAAGTGAAAAAATCTAAGTCTATTCAAGAAATTCCACTTCTTAGAGGAAAATCTTCAACCTCTCATATTTCAGAAAAAGATGAGCCATCTAGATTTGCAACAATTCTCTCTCCTGCTTCTACATCTCAACCATCCACTCCACCTCCTCTTCCTTCTCCATCAACACCATCCTCTACTTCTTCTCCAGCAATTCAAAAAGTCAATAATACCCCTGCAGTTGCACCACCACCACCTCCTCCTCCTCTAGTTAAGAAATCATCATCAAAATTACCACTTGGTCCTATTGAAATGTCAGCTATTTCTCAAGGCAAGCAGAAAACCTCTTCAGGAAAAGGCATTTTAGAATCTAGCAATGATCAAGTGAAGCTTAAGCCTTTGCATTGGGATAAAGTGAATACTAATGTTGATCACTCTATGGCTTGGGACAAAGTTGATCGCGGATCTTTCAGGTAATCCTAATCTGTTTAATTTTGTTAAGTAAATTTTCATATACATGTATATATTTTTTTTTTCCTTAGAAGGTTTGCGTGATCGAAGATTTTAACGGAGGTTCTTATCTTTCTTTGCAAAAGAAAAAGAAATATATACATGTATATATTATTTTTTGCTAGTAATTTTTCAGTAATGAAAATTTATATCAGAAGGTTTTAACGAGATTCCTACATTTTTTTTGGCAAAACCTGTATATATTATGATCACTCTAGTTTAGGTTATATTGATCATTTCATGTTTCTGAATACAATACTTCAGGGTTGATCAAGATCTTATGGTAGCTCTCTTTGGTTCTGTCGCGGTCAACCGACTATCCCCTAAAAGAAAAAGCCACTCAACAACTCCATCAAAGGATAGTTCAGCTCCATCAACAAAAAATTTCCTTCTTGATCCTAGAAAATCACAGAACATTGCTATTGTATTGAAATCTCTTGGTGTGTCGCGAGGTAATTTCTCGATGCACTTATTGATGGAAAAGGGCTAAATGTAGATACTCTTGAAAAGCTTGCTAGAGTTTCCCCAACAGAAGAAGAGAAATCTCTTATCCTTGAATACAAAGGAGATCCAACAAGACTTGCTATAGCAGAATCATTCCTATATCACATTCTTAAAGCGGTTCCTTCCGCGTTTAAGCGCTTAAATGCTATGCTATTCAGATTGAACTATGACTCGGAGATCATGGAAATCAAGGAATCTTTGCAGACAATTGAACTTGGGTGTAATGAGCTTAAAAACAAGGGACTATTTGTGAAACTTCTCGAAGCAGTACTTAAGGCCGGGAATCGAATGAATGCGGGAACAGTTAGAGGTAATGCTCAAGCTTTTAACTTGGATTCTTTAAGAAAACTCATTGATGTTAAAAGCAACAATGGAAAAACAACATTACTTCACTTTGTTGTTGAAGAAGTAGTCCGATCGGAAGGAAAACGCGCTGTTCTTAACCGCAATATCAGCCTGAGCCGTAGTAGTAGTCGTAGTAGTAGTAGTAGAAATAGCAACATGAGTGGAAACAATGAGAACAATGCTATATCAGATGAACAAAAGAAAGGGAATATACAATGCTAGGATTATCAATTGTGGGAGGAATAAGTTCTGATTTCTCCAATGTTAAGAAAGCAGCAAATATAGATTATAACAGTTTAGTTGGTTCAATCTCGGTACTATCAACCCGGCTAGACGAAATTCGAACACTTGTTTTGCGATGTGGAAATGGCGAAAGAGGATATTTTGTTAAGGAAATGGAACATTTTCTTGGAAATGCTGAGGAAGAATTGAAACTAGTGAGGGAAAAACAAACAAGTGTGTTTCAGATTCTTAGTAAGACAACAGAATATTATCAAGGTGGTGGAGTATCAAATGAGATTAGAGAAAATAATCTTCAATTGTTTGTTATAGTTAAGGATTTTCTTAGAATGGTTGATCTAGCTTGTAATGAGATTGCACGTGACATGCAGAAGAAAAACTCCAAGGCAATTTCTGGCTCTTCATAATCAACATGGTACAAAGAATTTCTCACTCTAGAAATGGCCAATCAATGGAGTAGCTATTAACATCCTGGTTTTTGCTAGCATGCCCCTCCCACCATCCGCGGAATGTGAACTTTTTTGTACTCCGGATGTTTATTTCCGGACAATTTTGTGTCGACCGGAAATAAATGTGCATAAAAAGTTACTTTTTCGAGTGTATTTTAGCAAAAACACGGTGTTAATAGTTACATACACCTGATAAAAGCCTTAGTAGCAAGTCTATCGGTACTGGTTGTCTTGGCAATTTCAGTCGCTTACTACATCCTAGATTCGAACTCGGGTCACTTTGGTGTGTGTGTGTGAGGGGTGGCACTTGCCACTCCAATGAAAAGACCAAAAAAAAGTCTTAGCACCAGAACAAAGCTTGTTAATGGCCTGCAACTTAAAGAAGTGCTTCTGCAGAAACTGAAAGTTCAGTATATGATTTTACAATTCATGATTTTTGTGTTTTTATTTGGTATACATCATTATTGGATTATTTTATCATCAAGTTCAACCACTAGTTGGTTATCTTCATGTGCCTTTTTGTGTACATAAATAAACAGCTAGTTTATAATTCTTTTATAAATAGATTTTTTTTATTTCAAAGGAAAGTTTGGATAAGAGTCTTTAAACTAGGACCAAGTCAAAAGCAAAAAAAGAGTTGACTTCATGAGGCCATGGAAATTGCTACCAGTTCTCTTACCCTAAGAATCATTTGACGTAACTATGCTTCCTAACCTTGAAAACTAAAATTGCGTGATAGAAGATTCATAAAATGACGTAAATAGATGACATTTTCTTCAAGTTATATACCTACCCACCCCACACAAATATGTCCAACTCATTCACAAATCGACACAATAGATGTTTCCTTAAAATTTAAGAACAAAGAAATTATCAAAATTAGACAGCTAAAAGTCAAGAAACTATCTGCACAATTAGACAAAGTCAGTCACACCAAGTCCCAACAACTACATTTCCCATCTCCTCTTGGTATGCACGGTTGACCAATTAACCTACTTTCTATATATACAAATTTAATGATAACAAAATGACATTCATAGACATTTTAAAATTTTGTCATTTGGCAAAAAATAAGGGTAATTTAATAACTTCAGCAATAAAAGACCAAAAAACCAGCTTTTCTACAGCTTTTAAAAATCACTTTTTCGGCGCTTGACCGACGCTGCTGTCTTCGTCACACGACGATCTGTCATTGTTTTCTTTGACATCTACGACGCGTGTCAGTGTAACTTTTTGTTTTTTTTCCAAAAAACTGTTTTACTTTTAATTTTAAAAATTGATTTTCTTTTTAAAAAAACCGCTTTTTCTTTTTCAAAAACTGTTTTTAAATAAAAAATAATTATTCATAATTTTTTTGCCCAGTTTTTTTAGTCATAAAAATTAAATTTTTTACCTCTTTTTACTAAAAATATTTACTCACTATTTTTATAATTTAGTCAAACTACTAAAAATAATTACTTTTTTTACAACGATCAAATTAATCATTTTAACCACTATCTATTGTCAAAAAAAGACGTACCAGTAACAAAAATTTAAACTTAAGTTTTTTATATTAACTCATATAGAAGAAAAAAAAGTCATAATATGTGACAACGAGAACAGGAGTGGGAACGAGAGAGGAAACGAGAGCGCCAACATGAGTGCATATTTTAAAAAAAATTATTTTATTTTTTCTTCAGTTTTGCTCTATCTAGAATTTATTATTTTATATCTCTCTTTTAAAACAATTAAGATCAATCAATTTAATCACTATGAATTGTAAAAAAAAAAACTTTAGTCAATACCAAATATTACAAAATAACTTACTTATAAAAATGTGGCAACATGAGCGACAACGAGAGACTGGTAATGGGAGTGGTAACAGGAGTGGTAACGGGAGAGGCAACGGTACTGACAACGAGAGAGGTAATGAGAGAGCCAACTGGGATGTATATTTTACCTTTAATGTTCAAATACATTATTATGGATCAATGTAATTCGAATTATCAATGGGGATGTATACTCCACTTTGAATTTCAAATCATATATTTTAGACGTTGTTTATAACTTATGAATATCTTCCAAATTATTATTATGACTTCATAGCAATACACTGACCATACAGTATCACTCGTGCGTATGCACGGGTAAAATACTAGTTCCAACCTAAAATTGAAATAAAGGCTTTGGATTTGTTTAGATCGACTTATTTGAATTTATCTATTAGTATAAAGCACTTGTGAATTGCTTAAAACCTTTGGTTTATGTTATTTTACTTTTAACATAAACAATTAATTGAAAATATAATTTCTTAATTTTAAGTTTCAATTTATAGAAGTGAAAATATACTCTGTATATTCAATATGATGAATGGTTTACAATAGTGTTCAATTGATCTTATATATGAGATCAATGGAAACTGATTATACAAGAAGATCTCAAGAGATCAGTTACAAGAATTACAACAAACTTTCAACAAATCTTAAACTGAAAAACCTAACTTGGAACTACTTTACCATTTCAGTTTAAGCTAATCAACCTGCTATAGCAAGTTGCACTCCACTCTGTGCTGTGCTGAGATGACCTGTTGTAGCAGGTTGCTGATTTGTTATATCTGGTGCCTTGCTAGTGTTTGTTGTTGTGACCTGTTATTGTAGGTTGCTTCTTTGACTCTATTACTCCCCCTTCAAGCTCAAGGAGGGACCTCACCTTGAGCTTGTTTCTTAGAGTAGTAAAGGAAGCTGTACCAAGTGGTTTGGTTAAGACATCAGCCAACTGAGCTGAAGCAGGAACATGAGTGATATGCAGAGTCTTTGTTGCTACTTTTTCCCTTACGAAGTGAAGATCCATTTCAATGTGTTTGGTGCGAGAATGGAGAATAGGATTATGAGTTAGAAGCACTGCAGACAAGTTATCACACAGAATAGTTGGCAACTGGTGCTGAATGTGGAGCTCTTTTAACAGGGATTGGATCCAAAGAAGTTCTGCAGTGGCTTGAGCAATTCCCTTGTATTCTACTTCAGCACTGGAACGGGCAACTAGAGTTTGCTTTTTGGCAGACCAAGAGACTAGGTTAGGGCCCAAGAAGACACACACACAAGTGGTAGACCTGCGGTCATCAATATCACTGCCCCAATCTGTGTCACAATACACTCTTAAAGACATTGCAGTATTTGGTGTAGCAGGTTGTAGAAGAAGACCATGGAACATTGTACCACTCAAATATCTGTGGAGCCTTTTTACTGCAAACCAATGGGATTCCAATGGTGTAGCCATGAACTGACACAGTTTGTTTACTGTGAATGCAATGTTAGGTCTGGTGAGGGTAATATACTGTAGTGCACCAACTACTGACCTATATTGAAAAGAGTCTTTGAGAACATCAGTACCATTCCTGCTTAACTTGGAATTAGCTAGCATAGGAGTTGCCAAACCATTACAGCCATACATGTTAACTCTCTGAAGTAATATATTTTGTTTGAGTCATCATCATAGAACCATCAGGCAAGGCCTTAACTTCAAGGCCAAGAAAGTAATCAGGGGTACCAAGTTCTTTTAGAGCAAAATGCAAGTTTAACTTGTGTATAAGATCAGAAATAAGTGTGCTAGAGGAGTCTGTTATTATGATATCGTCTACATAAACCAAGGCATACAGAGTTGTTGCATTGTGTGTATATACAAATAAGGAGGCATCACACTTACTGGACTTGAAGCCAAACTTGAGGAGAACTTGAGTTAGACGTTCATACCATGCTCGAGGTGCCTGTTTGAGGCCATAGAGTGCTCTATTTAGCTTGCAAACCAGCTCCTTGTCATTGTGAGCAAACCCTGGTGGTTGTTTCATATATATTTCTTCATCAAGGAGCACATTAATGAAGGCGTTGTTGACATCTATCTGCTGCATAACCCACTTGTGAGTGATTGCTAAGGTGAAAATAATCCTGATTGTAGCTGGCTTCACAACTGGTGCAAAGGTCTCCTTGTAGTCTTTGCCATGTATTTGATGAAAGCCCTCAGCTACTAAGCGAGCTTTGCACTTATTAAGAGTGCCATCAGGGTTTTGCTTGATACGGAAGACCCATTGACATCCTATTGCTTGCCTCTGGGGTGGGAGAGTAGTAAGGGTCCAAGTGCCATTTTTGACCAAAGTATCATACTCAAGTTGCATTGTCCATTGAGGATCTTGCAGTGCCTGTTTAACTGAAGTAGGCTCAACCAAGCTCAAGAACACCCTAGGTTTAAGTTTTCCAGTTCTTATTCTGGTAATCATAGGATGGTTGGAGGTGGTGGTTGGAGCTGGTGCTGGAGGTACAGGTTGATGTGCCTCGGGTTGAGGTTGTGGTGACACAGGGACAATGTGTGATGTGGTTGGTGAAGGTGAGGCATGTGCATTTGTAGGAGGGACTGTTTGTGTATCAGTAAGTGTGTTAGTTGCAGACAATGTGGTTGATTGGGGTAGATTTGGTGGTGGTGGCAGAATATATAGAGTTGTAGGATCAGTGACAGGATTTGTATTAGTGTCAAGTTGAGCTACAGAGTTCTTTTCAAGGAATAGTGTGGGAAATGGGAACTTGGACTCATCAAACAAGACATCTTTAGTGATATAGATCCTACCTTCTGAGCTTAACCATTTATACCCTTTGTGTTGAGGTGAAAGTCCAAGGTTGACACACTCAGCACTTCTAAACTCAAGTTTGTGTTTGTTGTAGGGTCTGAGGTATGGGAAGCAGTTGCGACCAAAGACTTTGAGGGCTTTATAGTCAGGTTTTTGGTGATATAAGGCCTCATATGGTGAGATAGGGGGTTGTGGCTGGATGTAGGCAACCTGTTGATTAAGTGAGTTGAGGTGGTGAAGGCATGGTCCCAATAGGATTTGGGTATGGATGCATGAGATAGGAGAGCTAAACCCATTTCCACAATTTGTCTATGTTTTCTCTCAACGGTTCCATTTTGGTGGGAGGTATGGGGACATGTGAATCTATGTAAGATGCCTTGGGTGGTGAGAAGGTCTGTAAAAGGTCTATATTCCCCCCAAAGTCAGTTTGTACAACTTGTATGGTAGTTTTGTGTTGGGTTTGAACTAAGGCTTGGAATTTGGTAAATGTTGTCATGGCATCAGACTTGTTCTTCAGAAAGTACTACCAGGTAAATTTTGTATAGGCATCCACAAATGCAATATAGTATCGATAACCAGAAACACTAGGTGAAGGGGAAGGCCCCCATAGATCAGAGTGTATGAGTTCAAAGGCATGTGTGTGCACTGTGGTTGATAGTGGTGCATATAGTCTATGTGACTTGCCAAGACAACAAGATTTGCATATAGAAAGATCAACTTTATTAAGAATGGAAAGATGATAAAACTTGAGAATGGAATTTACAACATTCACATTGGCATGGCCTAACCTAGAATGCCATAAATTGTAAATCTTAACAGCATTACTAGAGCTAGATACATGTGAAGGTAAAACAGAAACATTTTTTGCAACAAAAGAAGATTTGCTAGCAGGTTTAGACAAAGCATTGATCTTAAGCCTAGGTTTTAGTCTAACATGAAATGGTAATTTCTTGAATGTGTATAGTCCATCACGGCCCTTAATTCCCTTGAGGAGCAGTTGTGTAGTGTCCTGTGATTTAACCAGACAAACATTTGAATGAAACTCAAAAAAGACCTTATTATCTTTAGAAAAACGAGAGACTGACACTAAATTTCTGGATATATAAGGTACATGAAGCAATTTATTGAGTTTAAACACTATCTTGGGATTAAAAGGGGAGACAAAGCTACTCGTGCCAATGGCATTGATTGGTACTTTGTGTCCATTTCCCATAGAGACTTTGGTGTTGCCTCTATAGGGTGTGCTTGTGTCAAGATTGTGCAAGTGAGGGGTAACGTGATGAGACACACCTGTGTCTTTGTACCAATATTCTTCAAGAGAACTTGCGGAAAGTTCTTCACCAGCAGCAGCAAAACTCACTTGTGGCTGTGTAGCATTGGATTGGCTACCACGTGTGTCTTTGGATGAAGTATCAGCCTGAGTTCCTTGTTGTTGTGGGGAGGGATTGGATTTTGCTGGTGGTGTGAATGATTAATCATATCGATACCAACAATTCACCACACTATGGCCATATTTGCCACAGAGTTGGCATGTTGGCCGAGACCCAGTAGAAGGAGTGAAGTGGCATATAGAGTCACAAGAAGGGGGGGTTGAATTGTGACCCTTTGAAAATTTATATCCTGCAACTTAGACAATGTCCTCTCAAGTTGATACTTGGAGATGAGATAGTTAGCTTAAAACAATTTCACAAGACATACTCTTCTTGAGTAGGTACTGATAACTCTATTTTATATAGAGTATTTCATATGTTTAAACTTAGTATTTGCTCTCTTTCAAGTAATAATAAAGAGTTTATATAGTATTTAGTGTGATATATGATAACTTGAGTGATTTGAATGGTTATAGTTATTATTAGGCCATTTTGGATATATTGTGGTATGTTTGATGTTTTTGTTGAAAGCCTCAATGCTATCTCAATCAAATGCATCAAATGCTGACCTTGATCTGCATCAAATTTACACTACTTGGTGAATAAGCAGTCTGTTTCATATGCATCCACTTGCAATTAATGACCTCCTGCCTGGTTCTCTGATGTCATCCCACCTTGTATAGTAGGTGCCTACTATTCACACATAGCTATAGGCATAGCTTTGAAGAGTCACCAACATAGGGACACATGTTCATACATCATGAGACATCCCTATACACTTGTCAAAGATCTTATCCATGCAAACAACTGCTGGAAAGTAACTACAGCTATGATCCACTCAAGATTACTTCAACATGAAGGAAGGAATCACCTCTCTTGAAGGCTATAAAAGGACCTCACATCTTCATTTGGAAATATATCACAATCCATAAGTTAGATCAAAATTTCAATATACATAGTTAGTTTTTATATTTTTAGAGGAAGAGGAAGGAATTCATATATATAAACATGGTCTATTCAGTTTATATATATCTTCATTTGGAAGTCTTACAACATTTGTAACTTTTCTCTTGTTGTTCTCTTTTGTGATTTCTATATATATAAACATGGTCTATTAGGTTTATATATATATATATATATATATATATATATATATATATATATATATATATATATATATATATATATCTTGCAATGTCTCTTGTTAGCTAAACTTTTCTTAGTTGGAATGTTCTAATCATTTAATAAGCTTTTAAGTAAGTATGATGCATGTATGTATGTTTGTACTTTAGTTCTTGCTTGATAATCTTTCCAAACTTATTTTGAACTTGATCACTTAGAATAAGTAAGATTTGTAAATGACCAGAAATGACTTACAATTAAGAACTCAAGAACTAATATGGGTGAGTGTTTTACATAAAGAAAACTTTGTGAAAACCATGCTAAGTCCTAGAGATAGGATAGTATAGTCCATAGGATAATTGTGGGTACTTAAAATACAAGAGTGAATTTATTTAAGCAAATTGGATAATTGTTAGGAGGCAAGATTGGCATTAACATCCCTTTCTTTTCTTGCATAGAACAAGGATCATAAGAGTGGTAATGATACTCAAGAAAGTGACCGAAAGGCACATAGCTAATGCAATAAAGATTCAAAGGTTTGCATCACATACTGCATCAAACACTTATAAGTAAATTACTTGATAAAGACATTCCAACTAGCTTTTCTCTTTTACACTATCAACATTTTTACCTTGCTTTCTAACTTAGTTGTGATCATCAAACAAAATCCAAAATTATTTTGTTACTTAGTTACTTTACACTTTATTACTTTATATTGATTTTAAAAGTGAGTTTTTCAATCTCTGTGGGTTCGATCTTTTTACTACTTGTTTTTGGATAGTGTATACTTGCACACAAGTGTATGTGTTTTCCATACACCAGGTACCATGCATTGAACCTTCTTATTAAGTAGGTTCCACATGATGAACCTTCTCTAGTTAAGTAAGTTCAATTCGTAATGAGTCTTGTGTTGTATTTATGCATAGAAACATTTTTGTACATCATATGAATTTTATCCTTTTGTTGAACATGGTAATTTAGTGTTTGATAACTTGAGGAACATATTACCAAGAAATATATATGTGAAGGATAAACTCTTTAATGTAGAGAAGCTTATGAGAATGAATTCATTTCAGATTAAAGCTTCTATAAATGCTTTTAAAACAGTATATGATGTATGCATAAAATACTTGAGTAGGTTAGTAACAATAGATGATCAATATAAAACACTAACTACTCAATGAAGAAGGTTAGTAATAATAGATAATCAATATAGGATACTAACTTCTTAATGATGAGAGATAGTCATGAATAGTAGCTAGTAAGAGATATGTTGGTACTTTGAGATTAAATCATAGATTATAAGTTCTTAGTTAAAAACCGTTTTCAGAAGGTTGAATAAATCAACCTTCTCATAGTTTGGACAATGGTGAATATGTTATAGCATGTTAGAAGATAGTAAGGAAAGCTAGTAAATAACACAGTAGAGTTATAGAGGTTCACCCAAACCTGGCTACTCCTCTCCCAACGTCCACGTGAGTATTTCCACTATTTTCCAAATAGTCATTACACTTGCTTTTGATCAACACACAAAAGACTTCACCACCACTAGCTTTGATCACACACAACAGCCTAGTGCACTCTTACACAGCTACGCCTAGCTGTTTCCACTCTCTTAGAAACTCTCCACTAGTTTCCTAAGGATCACCTTATCAAGTATAATCACCACCAACACTCACCTATCCTAGGTAGCTTAATAGAACAACACACACATTGTAGTTTCTCATCAACACTCACGTACTCCTTAGGTAGCTTGATAGAACACTACACATGTTGTATTTTCTCATTAACACTCACCTTTCTTTCTAGGTACTTTGGTGAGATATTTACAAGATAATGTTTACAATAAGGGTTTTGGGATGTTTAAGAGCTTGAGAATAAATTACACAAAGTGTATACAATGATGCTCATCAAGCTAACACACACTCACTAAAAGAATCCCAGAATTTTACATTAGAAGCTTGGAGTGTGGGATGAGAAGGTTGGATGTTTCTTTGAGAAGCTTGAAAGATGAGAGGTTCCAACCCAAACTCATGCCATGAATCTTCAAATTTCAGCATTTAAATAGCCATGGGGACTGAATATAGCTGTTAGAAATTTGAAATAGAGTCGTTAGAAACTTGAATGGAACTTTTTGGAGTATCCTTTGGTCCATAGGAGTGACTTTAAGTAAGGTACAAAAGTTGACAGCTTTTGAACCTTCTTAAGTCTGTCTTTATGCTTTAACTGACACATTCAACCTTCTTCTTCTGACATTGTACTCCTCTAGTAGTCTACTCAACGCTATGCTTGATTATATCCGTTGGATGACACTGGAATTAATTTGAATCAACCTTACAAGCTTCCTAGCATGAATAAACACCTCAAATGTGCCATATGAATAATCATTCATTACCTCCTTTTATATTCAAACTTTCAGCACATTTTATGACTTGGAATCTTCATTTAATTCACCTTAAGATCATTCAAGAAGAGTTAATGTGTTTGGGATAATTTTGATATGATTTCCAGCAACCTTCTGAACATTGTTTCTTCCTTCACTTTAACCTTCTTAACATTGAACTTATACTTCCAAGGTGTTTTGTTAGTCAAACTTCTTTTGACTTCAGTCAAACTTTCTGTTGACTTTTGGTCAACCTTCTGTTGACTTTCGGTCAACCTTCTGTTTGACTTTCAGTCAACCTTCTGTTGATGTAACCTTCTGTAATCAACCTTCTTTAAGGTAACCTTCTGTAGGTAACCTTCTTTTGACTTAATTTAACCTTCTCATAAGTTAACCTTCTCAAGGTTTTTCTACCTTTATAATATACCAATATTGTAGACCATGGTAGAGCCTTAGTTTGCTAAGTCTTTGGCTTGGTTTAACCTTCTTTTGCCATGGTCAAACCTTCTGTAGTCTGAACCTTCTAGAGGTTTAACACTCTCAATTATTTATCTTCTATGAAAAGTATTGGGTTGGTAAAACCTTCTTATTTGACTTGGTCAAGCCTTCTCAAATGATTATTCCTTACTTGAATGAACTTTGATGCTCCTAGGAAGAATCATTGATTTACCTCTTCTTCATTTAATACATTTTCTTGACTTGGTCAAATGTTTGCATTGACTTAAGCAAACTTTCTCAAATGATTATTCCTCAACCCAATAAACTTTGATGCTTTTAGGAAGAATCATTGAGTACCTCTTCTTCAGTTCATCAATGAGAGTGATTGTTCTTTAGTTGTTGAAGTTTCCTAGAGTAGGTTGCTTGTTTATTTGAACCTTCTTATCTTTGAACCTTCTCCAACTATTTTAACCTTCTTTAACTATTGAACCTTCTCATATGTGAACCTTCTTATGTTTATTTCTACCCTTGACTTTTTGCATGTTTTAGTCTTGCTCTTTGATATGCTTCTTGATAAGCTTTTGAACCTTTGAGTAAGAGAGCATTGGTAGAATATAACCCGATTAATGACTATGAGAATCTCCTTTGTAGAGACTTGTAGAAACCTTTGATCCATCTAGTCATTAGGTTATTAGGACTCTCTTGATAGGAATTCACTTAGATGATTTGCATTTACTTTGATTGCCTAATGTCTTCTCTTTTCTCTTTGTGAATTTCCTAGTCCCACACATTGTAATAGTAAAGATAATATGTCTTCATGAAGCTTGCATTACTATTCTTGTAACTTTGTTGGTGCTACTCTGATTCTTCAATTTGTTGAGAATGGCATGCAATGGATTGATCTAATTTGCTTCTAGCACGTCCACTTGAAAGAAACCTGTTCTTTTCAACAAACTCAAGACACCCATTAGTAGAGCACCATTCAGAATACTTAAGCTTTAGTTCATAAGGTTTGTTATCATTAAAACCATATATCAAAAAGGATTTTATCTCAACAAAGAGCAGGTGCAGTATTGTTGACGGGAGTGCGTCCACGACCACGTCCCTGGTTGCTACGACCACACCCTCGAGATGCATAGTTGGAACGCGAGTTGAAAGAGGTGTGGGAAAGATTAGCACTAACCGAATTGTTGCTCAAATTCTTGGCGATGTTTCTGAAATTGCGCTTCTTGAACTAGCAAGAGGGATTCAATGTCCGAGATATTGCCTGAATCAAGTCTTCCGAAGATCATCATAACGAACAGATTATACTCTTTAGGCAATCCGTCAAGAATGACGTCGATCTTATCTTGATCAGTGATTGTTTCGCCAATGGAAACCAAGGAATCCACAAGGGTGTAAATACGAAGCAAATACTCTGAAACCGAGCGTTCCCCTTTCTTCGTGTTCTTCAATTTCGATCTCAATTGACAAACCCGAGCCTTAAGGTGAGAGTAGTAGTGTTGGTGTATGCGATCCCAAACTTGATGGGAATGCTTGCATGTAAGAACTCGAGGTAACACAGCTTTGCTGAGGGTAGAAAGAAGCCAGGTGAAAAGCATTTGATCCTGGACAAGCCATTTTTCATACTCATCGGAGTTCAAGAGAGCAAGGCGATCAGCATCTGAAGCGTATTGTTGCGGGATCTGAGGATTTACCAGGAATCGATGCAATTTGTAGGAGGTGATTATGCGCTCCACTTGCTGATTACAGAGCAAGAAGTTTTTATCTTCAAGCTTGATTGATAGTTTTGGTGCGGCAGTGAATCCATGAGACTGTGTCGTTGAATTGGAACCCGCCGTGAAGATATTTTTGTTGACGATGGCACCGGAAGGTGTTAAAGCTTGTTTGGGCGATGATTCCGCCATAGACAGAGCTTAGATCGTGTTTTGCGAAAGCGTGGATGTGGAGATCAACCGGCGATTGATACCATATAGAAGTGAAAATATACTCTGTATATTCAATATGATGAATGGTTTACAATAGTGTTCAATTGATCTTATATATGAGATCAATGGAAACTGATTATACAAGAAGATTTCAAGAGATCAGTTACAAGAATTACAACAAACTTTCAACAAATCTTAAACTGAAAAACCTAACTTGGAACTACTTTACCAATTCGGTTTAAGCTAATCAACCTGCTATAGCAAGTTGCACTCCACTCTGTGTTGTGTTGTGCTGAGATGACCTGTTGTAGCAGGTTGTTGACCTGTTATATCCGATGCCATGCTAGTGTTTGAGTTGTTGTTGTGACCTGTTATTGTAGGTTGCTTCTTTAACTCTATTACAATTTACTCTCAAAATGTTGCCATTTTATTGAGTTTCGGTTTGATTTCGTTAAAAAAATTCTATGTGACTAATAGTCTAGTATAACATTGATGTGGCTATAAGATTGTTGATAGACATCTTCAAATAGATTAAGAAATTATATTTTTAATTAAATGCTTATTAAAAATAAAATAAAATAAAATAAAACCCAAATTAGAGTTTCGTCTTGTGCTTCTTCTCCTTCAACGTATATATTGAACACCAAAAAGAGGACTGCATCAACACACTCTCTAACACATTTTTCAATACACTATTTTTTATTGCTTAAAATTTAAATAAATCATGTGAGTCTTATGTAAATTTGGTAGGTCTTTACGAATTTTAATTAATAAAAGAAAGTGTGTTTGAGAGTTTCACGCTAGCATATCTCAAACAAAAAGTTTGTTTAGGAAGATCTTGATGAAAATGGCATCTGAATGTTTGTTGTTCCTCATAATCATCAACAAATTCCAATGGGAGAATGAGATAAAAGGATCTCAAATAATCACCAAAGCAACTTGTTTGTTACTTGGCTTCTTAAGATGTGCATATTTCTTAGACAAAACGCACAACTTTCTAGAGAAACAAACATTGCCTTTCTTTAGTGTAATACTAGTTGGTATTTGGAATATGGGTGATTGGTGTTCGATATGTGTACCTTGAAGGAGAATATGAACCTCTTTGACTTTAAGTTTTCTTTTTTAACTGAAAAATCAAATTTAAATATGATTTTTACAATTATTTGAAAATGTCACGATAGCACCATTATAGCCAATTTCAGATTGAAGAATCTTGATAGTTGTATTGACAATTTCAGCAACATAGAGACACCAAGTCCCAAATTCAAACCTAAATGTGAGCATTTATTGCCATTAAAAAAATAATAATCACACAACACATTAAAAAAATAAGTTTATTATAACACAACACAAAAAAGAAGTGTCGTTATAATTACATGGATGTCGTTGAAACATAAAATTAACATAACCCATGCACCAATAAATCAACCTGTGCAAACAAGCACAAAATTTCAGCTGTTCAAAAAACACATGAATTCTTAATACCCAAAATTAATGGTTTGAATTGAAACACAATCTCATGAATTCCTAAACAAATAATGGTAAAAAATTTCCACCAGTTGTGGAACATATATTCAAGATAAATTGCGCATATGAAGTCCTCCAATTTGTTGCAGGGCACTAATTGCATATATATTCAATTAAAATAATGCTATGGCAGTAAATTCCTCTAAATTTACATGCTAAACATTTAGGCCACCACATTGCTGCACAAGAATCAATTTCATATACAATTAGGGAAAGCTCCACCAATAGGAATAAAGATGATCTGTTGCTGTAGAACCTTTATTCTTTTGATTGATCGGTCCAAAACCAAGGGAAGAAGAGTTTCAACGGATAAAGTTCTCCATTATGGCAAAGTAGCTTTAACTTCTTTCCTATCAGCACCACATGCCTGCAATTCGAAATATCACAAATCGCAAGAGTTTAATAACACTAATAATAATTATTAATTGCTTGACTGTATCTGCATCAGCATCTCTTCTTCATGTAATCTTAACAACTGGGATCATTTACTTTGAGGCCTGAACTATGTAAAAACGAAATCCAACTATATAATTATCCATACTTCTACAGAACAGAAAATCTTTCATATATGATTTCAAATATCTGGAGTAATATTACCCTCAGGTTTAAGCCAAACTGCCAAAGATTGTTGAATCTGTATTATATCATCTCATATGCATGTGCTTTTATTTAAATTCATGTAACATCATGTATTTATTGAGTTATATAAAAGAATAATGAGTAGGGATGAAATAATTATTACCTCAACCCCTAAGCCTTTAACATATACATTTGTAAATAGATCAGATGGGTCTGGCAATTGACTTTCCTGGAAATCAGAAAATAAAATAGAACTCAGATTGTAAAGCATATACTACTACAGGAGGCAAATATGTGGGATAGCATAGTTAGTATGAGAGGAATAAACAACTGAGCTATGATTTTACCTTTGCTTTGGCAATGGCTTCATCAACTTTTTTTCTTGCTTCCTTCTCAATGTCCTAAAAGAAAGATTTTGCATAATATCTTTAGCACAAAACTCTAATGCTTTATGAGAATAATATGACAACTGCTTGGTTGTCTTTGAGAAAATATGGTGATTAACTCCTCATCCTTAACAGAGAAGGATCAGTTAATTCCAAAAAACCAGAAGCATAACAACAGAAAGGAAAGAAAAACGGTAAATAATAGGCCCTGCGGTCTCAGAGGGGTTTGGCTCCTGTCCAAAGGTTCAAAATACTCACTGACACACTAAAAGGCTTCCCCCTTTTCACTTTGCTATTCATGATTTTCTTTAACAGAATTCACACCTGACACCTTCATTAATCCTCCCTGCCCCATGGGAGTTCTGTTATTTTATGCGTAATGAATATTCCCTTCAGCTATGTGGGAAGCAGAATAGACAAGTGGCAGAAGGACAATGGAGAAGAGTGTATCTGATTATTTGAGCAATCAAGGGGTGGCTCAAGCCACACGGAAGATAAAGCATCATTGTTACTCTGTTATTCCCTTTCTTTATTTTCTGTTCTTGTGAAAAGCTAGTCTCCATTTCTTTTATTCTTTTATTTTGAGTTAAAATCAACTGTTATCAAAATGGTATCAAGGTCAAAATGGTATCAAGGACCTCGATCCTGGAGAACCTACAAATAGGGACATCATTCAGGCTCCCATTGAAGAAATTAGAAATGTCTCAAGTTCTGATGGAGAGGATAGATGCAATAGTATGGAATGGAAGGACTGATCAAGTGGATGAGGGCAGTGAAAATGGATATACAACAATGAGAAATTTCATGAAGGGCAAGGGGAAGACAAAGGGAGGACCAGCTGAAAAGGGTTGAAATGCCATATTTCAAGGAGAATTCATATGTATGGACACTATGGCTGTACATACTGAAGTCTTATTTTCATGTAATCCAACTCGGGGGGAAGAGAAGGTGGCTATGGCAGTGGTTGGGTCGGAAGGAAGAGCAATGAATTGGGTCCAGTGGTTGAAAAGCAGACGACAATGGTGTGTTGGCTGGTATTATAACGCCATGGACATTCACAGAAGTTTTATATTGCCTCTTCACAAAGTCTATATAAGGTGCTAAGGGGATTACTGCAAAGAGAGTCAAGCCTGATAAAAATCTTAGATGAAAGTGGATATTTCTTTCTTCACCCTACAGATCTCTCTCCCTCCCTATTCTATCTATCCGTTCAATCAACTTTTTATGGTATTCCCTTTTTGGACCCTAATAAATCCCATGACAACTATTCTTATCAATATAGCCACAATATTATAAAAGAATTACCCGTATAATTTCAAGAAAATCACAATAAGAGTTATATAATCTAAAATATATAATTAATTCAAACCTAGATGCCTTGCTTAATGAGAAAATTATTTCTATCTCTGATACACTGATACGTAATTTTGTCCATTGTGTCGGATACACTAGGATATACATCTTCAGAAAATATTTTATACAAAATAAGCTCAAATATATCACATTTTATAATAGTCAAGCCTGAATTTAAAATAGATTCAATCACCTTTAGCTCCTTTTCAGTAGCAATGTCGTGAGCCAATACCAGTTTTCTCACTCTCTCAATTGGATCACGCTCCTATAATCATAATAGCCAAAAAAAAGAGAGAGAATGAATTCCTCAATTTTAATTAAACAGATAGGACAGTTAATGCTGGTGATATTGATTTACCTGTCTAACACCACTAATCTCATCGCGTGTGCGGTATGTGCTACCAGGATCAGACATAGAATGGCCATGGTATCTGTATGTATCCATTTCAAGAATCTGTACAGAATAATAAAGAGAAAGAAACCAATTAAAATTTAACAGAGTATACTATACCTTTGATAATTTAATGAAAATCAAACGTATTTCTATGAGTTTTAAAATTTTAGAACATTTTTTGCTAAATGCTAATATTAAATTTAGAAAGAAATATGCGTAAAATAACATCAAATAAGTTTACTCACAAGGGGACCATTATTCAAAGCATGCTCCTTTGCAAACTTGCAAGCTTGCTTGACAGCAAGAGTATCCATGCCATCTACCTATACAAATTGTATGTATTTATTCATAAAATCTCAAAAAGATTGTTTAAGAAAATACTACAGTATCTATTTGATTAGACATGAATATGTAGAGAGCAGACATGCTTACATATACACACCAACAACCATTCACAAAATATCTGCTGAAAAAAAGATTGGTAAAGACCCAATATATATCCAACCAAATCACACATTGCATGTAGCATACATAATTCTGCATACTAAGGCATGAAACATGAAAATAAGAACACTTTCCGAGTAAGGAGCCTAAAAGTGGAATCTACAAAAGCAATTCAAGACAAGAACAGGAAAATCGCCACGCATACAATGTCCATCCCTCAAAACCTCACTAGGAATTGACATCCAAGGCTAGCTAAATTAAGCAATATAAGCATTAAATGCACAATCTTGTCACAAAGTCCAAGCAATACATCATGTTAAATCATTGTACTAAAACATTGAATATGAAAAAATACATTGCATGCATCAGTAGTGCAAACTGTAAACCCCTCCAGTTCAGAAAATAATTGTAATTAGAACGTCCAATACAGTTTGGTGCCTATATATAATCTCCTAGGTCATCAAATAAAATCTAAGGCCAAATATATCCTCTTAAGTCTGAACTATGAAAGAGCAATTGCATTCTTTAACCAACGTAACAATCAACCATTTCAAGAATACTTACTGGCTAATAACCACTTCCTAGAAGATTACAATACATCAACATAACAACAAGTGTCAATCTCAACTTATGCAACTACCAAAACCTCAACAATACTACACTAAACCAATATGCATGTTTTATTTCTCTAACCTTCAACCCAGGAGTATAATCCCCACGCTTGTAATAAGAAGGACTCTTAGCAGATCTCCACTCAGCAGTCCCCATTCCATCTGTTACACAAACCAAAAAAAAAAAATCAATTATCCAACTCCAAATTCTTTTTCAAAAAAAAAAATTAGCTCAAATTAATTAACGCATTAACACAAACAATTACTCACAGTGGTTATTCTCGCATACCAAAATGGCAGGGAGATTCCAAAGAGCAGCAATATTAAGCGCTTCAAACAACTGTCCCTGATTAGCAGCACCATCACCATACAAAGCAAAAGTAACATTTTCATCCTTAGAATATTTCTGAGCAAAAGCCAAACCAACACCAAGAGGAACCTGAGCACCAACAATACCATGACCACCATAAAAACCACCTTCCTTCCTATAAAAATGCATAGAACCACCTTTCCCTTAGAAGAACCATCACGACGACCCATAAGCTCCGAAAACACCTCAACTAGGGTTCCACCACGACTCAAAAAGTACAATGATCACGATACGCCGTAATAACACAATCTTTAGAGTTTATCGCTGCTTCCATACCAACCGCCACCGCCTCTTGACCGTCGTAGAGGTGACAAAATCCGCGAATCAGTTTCGCCTTGTAGAGCGAGTCAGCTGCGATCTCCATTCTCCGCATCAACACCATGTCGTTGAAGAACGACATTAGTTCTGACGCGGTTGTTTCCACCGTACGCGACGGCGCATCGCAGTTGTGTGAAATGAATGGTATGGAGGTTTCAACTGTTAGGGTGTCTGTTGAGGTTGAAATGAAACGACGTCGTTGAGATAGAAATGTTGATGCAGGTTTTAGAATTTTGGATCCAAATGTTGATGAAGTAATGCGTGATAGAGCCATTTCGATCTGTTACTGGAAAAAGCAATGCAAATTAAAAGAAAAAGGAAAGGAATAAATGGTTTTGGGTGAATGAGGAAAAGAATGTGAGAGTGAAATAGAAGGGAAGGTGGAATTGGAAAGACTGAAAGAGTGAGGACTTTGATTAGGATAGTTGTTGGCATGAAAATGGGGAATTTTTGCTTTATTTTCCCCTTTACTATTATTATCGCATCAAACAAAACGCAACGGTCTTTTTAACAGGACTGTACAGGGGTGCTAATGATTAAGGCTTTAATGATGCGCTAAATATACTTTAGCTTGTCTCTTCATGTGAGGAAAAGCCAATCGCTGTTTGAGAGTCGAGAATTACAGTTGCGTGCAAAATATACTCAATTTATACACAAAAAAAAATTATGGATCCCATCAAAATAACATGTGACTTATATGATTTAGTAAAATCCATTTGAAACTCAACCAATACCAGAGTGTGTGTTGAGAAATGAGTGTTAGAAAGTACTATCGGCACACTTTCTAACATTCATTTCACAACACATTACTTATTGATAGAATTTCAAATAGATCCTACTAAATCATGTGTGTCTCATGTACATTTGATCAAATCTATATGAAATTCAATCAATATAAGAAAATGTGTCTAAAAGAGTGTAATAGAAAATGTGACGCTACATTTCTCTAAACAAAATATATAAGAGAATAAAGATAAACAGGAAAAGGAGAGGAGGAAGAACATTCTTTTTATTAAGTTCATTTAGGTGTAAGGTTTACCATGTTTCATAGATCCTGCTCCTTGTGGATCTTTTTATAAGCAAAAAGTGCAGTTTTAGGTTCATTGAATAACCGATATATCTGGTCTATAATATAGATCAAATACATCAGTTATTCAATGAATCTAAAACTATATTTTTTGCATATAACCTCGATTTAGGAAGACACTATCTTCGCAGTTTACCACTAGGCTATAGCACCTCTTATTCATTGATATTAATTAATATTAATTTATTATATACAAGGTAACTGTGCACAACTTTTATATTATTCTTTTCTCCATATTTTATTTATTCTAGAATTAGTATACCTTGCATGTTTCTAATTCCACTTAAGGTGAATATTCCTAAAATGCAATTTATTTTAAATAATATTATTTCTAATTTAGGACCCCTCATAAAAATTAGTTGTATGTGTGTCTATATATATATATATATATATATATATATATATATATATATATATAATATTCTTTGGTATATATATAATATTCGAACTCATCACATTTTGTTCACCATGCAGCGCTTAGTACCATCGTGCCACCGATACTCTTGTTAGATAACTACAAATATTTTTATATACTACTTTCATTTCAATATGAAAACAAACTGTCACACAAATTATTTTTAAGGAAAGCGTTGTACCAATTTTTGGTACTCTCTATGGCCACTATATTCTCTTGGGTAGCTAGCTCTATTTAAACAGTTCCCATTATTCATCAATTCTAATTATACTACTTTCTTTTAAATGATAACTTTCTTCTCTCTTTTAAGGTACGAAATTAACAATAATAACTATCATTTATATTGTTATTAGTTTCTGTGACTTTGCGACTAAGAGAGAAGAAAGTTGAGAGAAACTCATTTTGCATTATTTGGTAAAGTGAATGAGTATAATTAGAATTGATGAATAATGGGAACTGTTTAAATAGAGCTAGCTACCCAAGATAATCTCCAACTAACTAAGATAATTGCTAACTAAGTGCTAACAAACTAAAAGCTGTAACAAACTCCAAATAGAGTAAATTAAAAATACAATTTACTTAATTAAAAAATAAATGATGGAAGTGAACTTAATACCCCCCTTAAGATGGAGAATAGATGTCAAGCATTCCCATCCTGCCAACGAGAGCTGAGAATAAGGGTCGTGGAAGAGCCTTAGTCAGTGTGTCAGCAAATTGATCCTTGGAAGCTACATGGATGAGCTTGATGAAATGGGACTGAACACGTTCACAGAGAAAGTGGCAATCAATGTCTATATGTTTAGAGCTCTCATTGCTAGTTGGATTGCTGGCCATTTGAATGGCAGATTGACTATAACATAGTAACATAACACTGTCAACATGTATGTCAAAGGTACGAAGCAATTGTTTAAACCAAAGGAGCTCTGAAGTAACTGAGGCAAGTGCTCGATATTTTGCTTCAATAGAGCTGTGATCTACGATGACCTGTTTTTTGGATGTCGAGCTCATCATGGCAGATCCCAAGTAGACGCAGAAACCAATGGTAGATTTTCTGGTTGAAGTGCAGCTGCCCCAGTCTGCATTTACATAGGCAGATAGAGATAGGGTAGACTCAGCAGAGAAGAGAAGACCTTTGCCTGGGGAGCCCTTAATGTATCTAAGGAGGTGATGGATGGCCTGCAGGTGCAGTTCATGAATTGGCTTAGTTTATTCACAGTAAAAGCAATGTCAGACCGAGAAATTGTAAGGTACATAAGTCTTCCAATCAATCTTCTATATTCAGAGGGATTGGGAAGTAGATCACCAGTATCTGAGGACAAGAGAATGTTTGGGTTCATTGGAATAGGTGTTCGTTTGGAGGCAGTGAAGCCGGTGTCAGACAATAGTTGTAGGGCATATTTATGTTGACACAGGTGGATGCCTTCAGCTGAAGTTGCAACTTCCAGTCCTAGGAAGTATCTGAGATTGCCTAGAACTTTTAATTTGAAGTGTTGCTCCAACATAGTTTCTGGTGGATGAGATGAGGGCGTCATTTGGTCCTACAATAACAATGTCATCAACATACACCAGAAGGGCAACAAAATTTGTTCCTAATCCTTTGGTGAACAAAGATATGTCTGTTGAACACTATTTGAAGCCATGTTGCTGAATTGTAGATGAGAATTTGGCATACCATTGCCTGGAAGCTTTTCTTAATCTATAGAGGAACTGATTTAGTTGGCATACCATGTCTTTTCCTTGAGTAGGGTAGCCCAAAGGAAGTTTTATGCAGACCTCCTCATTAAGCTCTCCATTGAGGAAAGCATTGATGATGTCGAGTTGAAGTAGTTTCCAACGTTTTTGAGCTGCAATAGTAATCAAAACTCTAACAGAGGTCAATTTAGCTACTGGTGAAAAGGTTTTTATAAAGTCCACTCCAGCTTGCTGGGAGAAACCACGGGCTACTAGTCGTGCTTTATATCGGTCAACAGTGCCATCAACCCCATATTTTACTTTTTAGAGCCATCTGTAGCTGATGGGTTGTTTCCTAGGAGGGAGATGGACAACAGGCCATGTGTTGTTCATTTCAAGTGCTGCAATTTCCTCTGCCATAGTTGTACGCCATTATGCAAATTTAGCAACCTGATGATAAAATTCGAGTTCAAAAGTGCAATTGACCTGACAAATGTAGTTCTTGTAGGTTGGGGACAAGTGATCATATGTTATATGGTTTTGAATTGGGTGTTCTATTGCATAGACGTAGCCCTGCAGAGTCACAGGGGTCTGGGTACACGGGTTGATCTTCTAAGACGTATAGGATCGGGTGTGTTATTGTTGGTTGGTGGTGTGTTTGGCACAAGGTTGAGTGTGACTGTTGGAGCGTTAATTTCAGCGGCTGTTTGATTGGTCGCAGCAGCTGGTGTTGGAATGACAAAGCACTAAAGGGGAATACATTTTTATGGAAAATGATGTCTCTAGATAAGGAATTTATTGGTGGTAGGGTCATAGACTCGGTATCCCTTGTAGCCCATAGGGTATCCCATGAAGATGCAAGGGTTGGCTCAAGGACTAAACTTAGTACGAGATGTTGGTTGGGTGGCAACATAGCATAAACAGTCAAATGTTCTTAATGTGTTGTATTGGGGTGGCCTTTTATAGAGTAGCTCATAAGGTGACAAATTATCAAGTTTTTTTTGAAGGTGTCCTGTTTATGAGGAAGGCTGCAATGGACACACAAAGGCCCTAATATTGGATTGGGATGGAAGCCTGATACATAAGGGATCGTGCCACATTAAGTAAGTGTTGATGTTTATGTTGAGATAAAATCCTTTTTGATATATGGTTTTAATGATAACAAACCTTATGAACTAAAGCTTAAGTATTCTAAATGGTATTCTACTAATGGGTGCTCTTGAGTTTGTTGAAAAGAACAGGTTTCCTATAAGTGGACATGCTAGAAGCCAAATTAGATCAATCCAATGCATGCCATTCTCAACAAATTGAAGAATCAAAGTAGCACCAACAATGTTACAAGAATAGTAATGCAAGCTTCATGAAGACATATTATCTTTACTATTACAAAGGTGTTGGACAAGGAAATTCACAAATAGAAAAGAGAAGACATTAGGCAATCAAGAGAAAGTTCAAATCATCTAAAGTGAATTCCTATCAAGAGGAGTCCTAAGAACCTAATGACTAGATGGATCAAAGGTTTCTACAAGTCTTTACATAGAAGATTCTCATAGTCATTGATTGGGTTATATTCTACCAATGCTCTCTTACTCAAATGTTCAAAAGCTTATCAAGAAGCATATCAAAGAGCATGACCAAAACATGCAAGAAGTCAAGGGTAGAAATAAACATAAGAAGGTTCACGTATGAGAAGGTTCAACAGTTAAAGAAGGTTAAAATAGTTGAAGAAGGTTCAATTAAACAAGCAACCTACTCTATCAAGGAAACTTCAACAACTAAAGAACAATCATTCTCATTGATGAACTGAAGAAGGGGTAATCAATGAGTCTTCCTAAGAGCATCAAAGTTTATTTGGTTGAGGAATAATCATTTGAGAAAGTTTGCCTAAGTCAACAGAACATTTGACCAAGTCAAGAAAAGGTATTATATGAAGAAGAGGTAATCAATGATTCTTCCTAGGAGCATCAAAGTTCATTTATTTGAGGAATAATAATTTGAGAATGTTTGACCAAGTCAAAAAGAAGGTTTAAGCAAGCCAAGACTTAACAAACTAAGGCTCTACCAAGGCTCTACCATGGTCTAAAATATTGGTATATTATAAAGGTAGAAAAGCCTTGAGAAGGTTACTTTATGAGAAGGTTAAATTAAGTCAACAGAATGTTTGACCAATCTAACAGAAGGTTGACCAAAAGTCAACAGAAGGTTGACCAAAAGTCAGCAGAAAGTTTGACTGAAGTCAAAAGAAGTTTGACTAACAAAACACATTGGAAGTATAAGTTCAATGTTGAGAAGGTTAAAGTGAAGGAAGATACAATGTTAAGAAGGTTGTTGGAAACCATATCAAATTTATCCCAAACACATTAACTCTTCTTGAATGATCTTAAGGTGAATCAAATGAAGATTCCAAATCATAAAATGTGCAAGAAGTTTGAATATAAAAGAAAGTAATGCATGATTATTCATATGACACATTTTAGGTGTTTGCTCATGCTAGGAAGCTTAAGAAGGTTGCTTCAAAACAATTCCAAGTTGTCCAACGGTTACAAACTGAAGCATGGCTGTTGAGTAGACTACTAGGGGAGTACTATGACTGACATAGAAGGCTTTTTATGACAGCTAAAGCACCAAAGGTTGCTTAAGAAGGTTGATAGGCTACAACTAAAGCACAAAGTCATCATATCCTATCTACAAGCCTACAACAAGTTTCCAACGGCTCTCTTCAACTCAATTCAAATTTGTAACAGCTATATTCAGTCCCCATGTCTATTTAAATTTTGGAATTTGAAGATTCAAGGCATGAGATTGGGTTGGAACCTCTCATCATTCAAGCTTCTCAAAGAACATCCAACCTTCTCATCCCACACTCAAAGCTTCAAATGTAAAATTTCTGGGATTCTTTTAGTGAGTGTGTGTTAGCTTGATGAGCATCATTGTATACACTTTGTGTAATCTATTCTCAAGCTCTTAAACATCCCAAAACCCAAAACCCTTATTGTAAACATTATCTTGTAAACATCTCACCAAACTACCTAGTAGAAAGGTGAGGGTTGGTGGTGATTATACTTGATAAGGTGATCCTTAGAAAACTAGTGGAGAGTTTCTAAGAGAGTGGAAACAACTAGGCGTGGTGTGTAAAAGTACACTAATTTGTTGTGTGTGATCAAAGCTAGTGGTGGTGAAGTCTTTTGTGTGTTGATCAAAAGCAAGTGTAATAGCTATTTGGAAAATAGTGGAAATACTCACGTGGACGTGGGGGAGAGGAGTAGCTGTGTTTGGGTGAACCTCTATAACTCTACTTGTGTTATTTACTAGCTTTCCTTACTATCTTCTAACATGCTATAACATATTCACCATTGTTCAAACTAAGCGAAGGTTAATTTATTCAACCTTCTGAAAACGGTTTTTAACTAAGAACTTATAATCTATGATTTAATCTCAAAGTTAAAACCAACATATCTCTTACAAGCTATTATTCATGACTATCCCTCATCATTAAGAAGTTAGTATCCTATATTGATTATCTATTGTTACTAACCTTCTTCATTGAGTAGTTAGTGTTTTATATATATTGATCATCTATTGTTACTAACCTACTCAAGTATTTTATGCATAAATCATATACCGTTTTAAAAGCATTTATTCAATCTGAAATGATTTCATCCTCATAAGCTTCTCTACATTAAACAGTTTATCCTTCACATATATATTTCTTGGTGTTGCACCCCGAAAAATCCGGTTTGGGTTTCTCAATGTACAACGTGGAAAATATTTGGAGCCGCCACCAATATTTTAATTTTAAGACCAAAACATTGAAAAAAAGTCTTTTGAACAAGGCAGATGGTCTTTCGAAAACTAGAGATATGGGTTCGGGGGTCGATTACGTGCGGGGAAGGTGTTAGCACCCCACGCGTCCTCTCTACTGAGAGGGAACCTTTAACTAAGTGTGTGGTTTTATGTTTGATTTGAAAAATACCTAGATTTGCCTATTTATTTCTTGTTAAAAGATAAATGGGAAAACTTAATGAAGATTTTTATTTTTGGCGCTTGACGAGAGTTGGCCTCTCGCTCCTACGTATCTCCGGGTGCGATGGAGAATTCAAAGCTACGTAGTTCTCGGTTGTCGTGAAAAGGTTTTTGTTTTTTATCTTTTTAGTGAGTTTTCGAAATATGACGAGTACTCTGCGAATGATTAAACTAACAGAGGTTATGGGTAATCACCGCTAAGTACTCTTGAAAATGAGAGTCACTACCACTGGTCAGACGAACGAAGGTTCTGATTGACCGTTAGTAGCAACTCGTTTTTTATCTGATCTTTTGAAAATGGTTTTCGAAAGAAATTAATTGGCACGAATGATCAAACTAACCAAAGTTATGGGTGATCACCGCTTATCGTTCTTTGGAAAAAGACATTGCCGCCAATGATTAGCCATTAACAACAATGGGTTGAAAATGATTTTTTGCTATGGAAAATATTAATGTTTACGGTTGCGAAAATGATTTTTATTTGTTGCGCTTGACGAGAACGTGGCTCGCTCCTACGTATCCCAAATGGGAATCAAAGCGACGTAGTTCTACTTTGAAGACGAAAATGTTTTTGAAAGGGTTTTGGAGAAAGGAAGAACTTTTGTAATGATCAAGCAAGCAAAGGCTTTGAGTGATCATTACTAATAGTTCTTGATAGCGTTCATGACAATCAAACAAGCCAAGGCTTTGGGTGATAGTCACTAATAACTTATATTAATTAGAAAAGAGCTTGAAAGATTTTTGGGAAAAGGGGTGCGAGATAGTAAAAAGGGGTATAACTAATTACAGGGGATTGTATTATTAACGGAGGGGGTGTCGTTAGTAATCTGATGTTTAAAAACTTCACAAAAGAAAAAAAAAACGAGCCCATGAACGCCTATACTTAAGTCAAATATCAAAAAAAGCAACCCTAATACTCCTTTCCTCTCCTCTGCGCCGATCCCCCCCCAAAAACAGAAACCCTAAGCTTCCTCCTTCTCCTCAGCGCCGTTCCATTCCCCCAAACAGAAACCCTAAGCTTCCTCCTTCTCCTAAGCGTCGATTCCCCCCCCCCCCAAACAGAAACCCTAAGCTTCCTCCTTCTCCTCAGCACCGTTCCATTCGCGAGAGAGAGAAACGATCGAGAGAGAGGGAGAAGCCGATCGAGAGAATGAGAGAGCAAGAGAGAGAGAGTGAAACAGATCGTGTGTGTGTGAGAGAGAGAGAGAGGGTACCGCGAGAGAGAGAAACGAAGGTGCGCGACGGCTTGCAGTGGCGGTGGTGGTTTGGCACGGCGGAGATCACGGTGACGGTGGGGTTTCAGTAGCAGGTTTGTTTTTCTGGCTTTTTTTGGTTTTCTTCTTCTACTGTGCTTGTGTTCTTCGTTGTGTATTTGTTGGTTTGGTGGTGGATGGTTACTGTTTGAGGATTAACAGTGGAGGAGACAATGGTGAGGTTTTTTCTGAGTATTGTCCTGCTCTCTGTTTTCGTTCCCCTTGTTGTCTGTGTGTGTATTTTTTTATGTCTCTGTGTTGTGTTTTGTGTGTTTTCTGCTTCAGTGTGTTTGTTCTTGCTGGGTTCTTTTTTCAGTTGTATTTGAGGCTTGATTTATAGTCCCAAACTTGTATTGAAAACTGAAATGATATGTCAATTTTATTTGGAACTCTGATTTTGTATCCCTTCAAGTATTTCATGTTTTGGTGTTTAAAGCTTTCTTGTGGATGTGTTTTTCTATCCCAACCTCTGTTACATACACTAATTTAGCCTATGTTTTGCTTGACTTTTGATGTAGACCCTAGTTGTTGCAGTTGGTTGCTGTTGTGAATGGGTTGCTGCAGAGGCTGGTTTTTATGAAAAAAATTGGAGATAGTTAAAAGAGGTGTTGGAATTAAGCTCTAAATGGAAGAAGGTGAAGGACTTCACGTGAGGCAGTGAAGAACAAAGCAAGACTGCCTCATTTGTTTTAATACTAAATTATTTGTAAACCTGAGTTTTTCTTGCAATCAAATAAAAAGAGTAAGTTATACTAATAACAACATAAACAACACGAAATCATTACCGACTACAAAGATGGACACGCATTAGAACTAACACGGGTGCGCAACGAGAACAAAACAGTTTGAGGTCATTAAAATAACGCAAACAAGATCATAAAAAAAAAACGCTCGTACGCAATTAGTTCTTTTTTGAAAACGAGAAAAATACTCGTTAAAAATTGGGTGTTTACAAAAAAAATACAATTTTATTTGATTTTCAACTAGTCGGACAAAATTGGGGTATTACACTTGGTAATATGTTCCTCAAGTTATCAAACACTAAATTACCATGTTCAACAAAAGGATAAAATTCATATGATGTACAAAATGTTTCTATGCATAAATACAACACAAGACTCATTATGAATTGAACTTACTTAACTAGAGAAGGTTCATCATGTGGAACCTACTTAACAAAAAGAAGATTCAATGCATGGAATCTACTCAAGAAGAGTATGTCTTGTGAAATTGTTTTAAGCTAACTATCTCATCTCCAAGTATCAACTTGAGAGGACATTTTCTAAGTTGCAGGATATACATTTTAAAAGGGTCACAATTCAACCCTCCTTCTTGTGACTCTATATGCCACTTCAGTTTACGCTCCACAACTGAATTTTGTTGTGGTCTATATGGACAAGAAAATTGGTGTAAGATACCTTTGTCCTGCAAAAAATCTGTTAGTGCTAATTCTTTTGCATTATCACTTCTTATGGCCTTAATTGTGGTACTAAACTGAGTTTGTACATGATTAACAAACTGTTTTAAGAGGGTTCTGGCAGCACTCTTGTTCCTAATTAGAGAAATCCAAGTGAACCTACTGTGATCATCAACTATGGTCAAGAAATATTTGTAGCCATCATAAGTTGACTCATGGTAAGGACCCCAAACATCACAATGAATTAAATCAAAATGCATTGTTGAAAAATTATTATGAGACACCAAAAGGTAAACGTTTGAATTTAGAAACAGGACAAATAGTGCATTCATGAGCAGTAAAATCTTTAGGAAGTACAAATTGTAGTTTTTGACCAAGAGAATGTAAACCTTGATCAAAAACATGCCTTAGGCGGCTATGCCACAAATTGGCCATAGCTACATCAAACTTTGTGACAGTGGGTGTAGATACATGATGCACAAAAGAAGAGTTACATTGACTTTGTTCTAAAATTGGAACCTTACTAGTGTCTACATCACTACTATGGGCTTCAAACAGGTACAAACCATTCGAGGGTTTGTCGTTCCCAATCACCTTCAAATGTATGTCCTAAATCAAGCATATATCAACGAAGAAACAACTACAATGAGAATGATGATAGAGTGAACTGACAGAGATGAGATTGACTCTAAATGAAGGTATATGCATGACATTATGCAAAGTTATATGGGGCCTAATGATCACAAAACCTTTTCCTAATACATGAATCTTAACATGATTAGGTAAGGTGACAAACTTATTTGTTAAAGGCACATAAGAGTGAAATGCATTGAATGTATGACATATGCTAATAGAGGCACCCGTATCTATGATCCATATGCTAAGTGATGTAAGAGAGATAAACTCATATAGAGAAAAAACCATACCAATGATAGTGTCGTTTTCAGCCTCGGTGGTGGTGGTGTTTGCCATTTGTTGTTGAAGGTATGCTATCATTGCTCGGTATCGAGGTGTTGTGAGAGCACTTGAATCACTTGGCTTATCATTGATGGCTTCCACTTGATTGGTAGTGGCTGAATCGTTCCTCCTTAGGCCTGGTGGGTAGCCATGCTTCTTGAAGCATTTGGCTTCGGTGTGACCACGAATGTTGCAATAGGTACACAGTGGCTTATCTTTCTTGGAAGTGTACTTCGGCCTGGGCTTCAAATCTTGCTTGCCAACAGCAAAGGCAAGCTGGTTTTGCGCCTTGGCAGTGTTGTTGCTGCCAATTTATTTTTGTTTTGCCTCTTGAAGTATCATAGCATATACTTGATTGATATTGGGAAGAGGATTCATAAGGAGTATTTAACCACAAACGTGATTAAACTCTTCATTCAGACCCATCAAGAAGGACATGACATGGTCCTTTTGTTAATTGGCTTTGCACGCGCAGCCTACATAGACGCAAGTAGTAGTGGGGGTGACTTTGAAGTTCTTTCCACAATGCTTGAATCTTGGAAAAATAGGCACTCAAAGAGAGGTTGTCCTGAACACAACTAGTTAGGTCGCTCTTTAATTGAAATATGTAAGGACCGTTGGGCTGGTGAAATTGATCGTGGAGCACATTCCATATTTCAGTCGCAGAGATTGAGTAAATCATATTAGGAATTAGATCTTTGGAAATCAAATTGAGAATCCAAGAAGAAACAATGCTATTGTTTTGAAACCAAGATTGGTATGTACGTAGGATAGTTTTCATCTGGTTGTGGAATTGACCCATTGGTATGTAGGATCGTTTCCAAATTTGTTGTTGGCGTTGAGAGCGATCGTCATTAAATGATGCCAAGAGGATTAGTTTTCTTCACCAATGGTAGGGGTTCGTGTAGGGATTCGCCAGTGGTGCAGCCATGATGCGATGAAGAACGATGGGTAAAACGTCGGAGACGAAGAAGAAAGATGATTAAGCGGGAGGTGAGAAAGCTTTCTCTACTGATACCATATTAGTTTTTGTGACTTATGCGACTGAGAGAGAACAAAGTTGAGAGAAACTCATTTTGCATTGTTTCGTAAAGTGAGAATGAGTACAATTACAATTGATGAATAATGGGAACTATTTAAATAGAGCTTGCTGGAGCATATGGATCGCAAGGAACAGAGCTATTTTCAAGAACGAGGAACCAAGTATCGATTCGGTTGTGACTCGTGTCAAAAGCTATATCTGGAGTTGGTGTATCTATAAATTGAATTGTAATTTATCTATCTCTATCTCAATGTGGTGGACTAACCCACTCCAATGCCTAAACAATATGTAATCTAGATGGGGGAGAAACAGTGGGTTAGGTTGCTTATCCTCACTGTAGTGAAGTTTGTGTGAGGTACTCTTTTTCTTGCCTGAGTCTTTTTCCCAATGGGTTTTGGCTCAGAGAGGTTTTGAGGAGGACCTCCCCCTTTCCTACTTTCCTTTTTAAGGGTTGGCACCCTTTGTGCTCCCTTCAATGAATTTATTGCTTATCTAAAAAAAATAGAGCTTGCTACCCAAGATAATCTCCAACTAACTAAAAGATAATTGCTAACTAAGTGCTAACGAACTAAAAGTTGTAACAAACTCCAAACAGCTGTAACAAGCTTCAAACAGAATTAGTTAAAAATACAATTTACTTAATTAACAAATAAATGATGGAAGTGTAACTTAATAATTGTTGATATAATTGTTTAATTATTTTACTAATGAGTGAAGACATTTTACTATTGAGAGTTATAGGAGCAACCTATGAAATAAGACTTAGACATTCAAATATTCACAATACTCCCTTGTTTGGTGACAAAAATTAGACCTTTATGGTTTAAATTATGTATTAAATTGGTTCAACTTCAATTGGTAACCGAGAGGGACTTTTATGGTTTTAACTACGTACTAAATTGGGATAATTAATTTATCTTCTGATTGTCACTACAATATGATTGTATTCAATATGCATGGGAGTGCCTCACTCAAATTATGTACATGGTTTAGAATTTGACATCGACCCAACCATCCCAATATTATGTATATATGCCTGTGTTTCCTTCTATACAGTCATATTGAGCTTTGTCGAGGTGTGTAAAAATATTCAGTGTTAGGCGTACTTAGAATCAACAGGGGGTGCTCCATGTATGTAAGATCGTGGTTTTCATCACTTTTCTACAAAGCTATAGATAATAATAGGAGTAAATTGCACTCTCGCCAAAAAGAGTAAATTGCACTAAAAGGTATCAAAAATAAAAAAATAGACATAATTAGTTACACTTGCAAATCCCTGTAAATTCACACCACTTTGGCACTTACTTGTAAGTAGATAGATAGTCTCTATGGGTAGATAGCATGCCTAGATAGTTAGGACTTGTTGGTAACATAGTTGCATAGGAACCAAATACTATCAAAGTAGCGTAACCAAATTGTGATTAACATGCTATAGAAAGAAGCTATGTTAGAAGTTGAGGGTGATTGTGTGCAATCCACAATTGATTCTATAAACCCTAGCACGCACTTGAGTAATTCCTATCATAGAAAATCCAATTTTGCATATTTCCACCGTGTGTAACCAATTACAATATCAAGCATTAACCAATTAACATATGAATTTAATTTATATACACTATCGATGTACACGATTTTTTATGACATTAACCAATCTCGAAACAACGCGTCATAAAAAAGATTTGACTTTATTTTAACTACCTTAAAAAAATTATTCATACCATGATTTTTTATTCGTTGGTGGTGTAAATTTTTTTACAACAACTATGTAATATCAATTAAACTCGTAACTGATTACAACACCACCATCAAAAGGATGCAAATAGATACTTTAGTAAATTTAAAATTAATTACTTAGGGGTGGGAGAGAAGGCTTGCTGAAGATACACTATACACCACCTAATGTGGTGGGACGCCCACTCCTTTGGTCAAATATGTAACGTTTCACTCATGGATATTTGACAACTTCGAAATAAACTACATATTGCTTGTGTGGCCCTGAGCCCATGTCAACAAAACTACACTCGACCAATCCAAAATGACCCAATTAAATTAAAATGTGTTGATTTTGGGGATGAATATCATTTCCCTTACTTTATTAGTTTGGTCTGCTTTACAATATTTCCAATTCTGAGTTTGGTGTGATTATCAAGTTAAAAGAGCGAAAGAACCTAAACTTGCCATTGCATTGCATTGCATTTTGTTCTTTGTGCTTCCAAAGTTTGTCTCGTTAAAGCCTCTGTAGTTAATACCAAATAGCGTTGCGTAGCGGCCGACCCCTAAAGGGCTATTGCGGTGTAGCGGGTAGAGGTATGACTACTACGCCGAAGTCTAGGCAAACAATATACTGGATATATACCATACACATATTAAGGCTAAAAAACATAAGAATACTAAACAATGAACACATATTCAAAGTCATTGCTACTAATACTTAGACATAACATAAACCAAAATAGTAAACAAGTTCTAGCCTCCAAGGCTCAAAATAGCAGGTTCTGTGTTTGTTGAAAAAACATATGAAAAGTGTGAAGAGATTAACACGAGTTACGTGTTTAAAACCAGAGAAAAAAAAAGCAGTATTACTATTACCGTGCAGTTTCCGTGAGAAGAAAACGGAGAGAAGGCTATGCGTTTTTTCAAGATGAATTGAGAAGGGAAGATGAAGTGTGTAACGCAGCTCTGCATTTTTCGAAAATCAAGTGGTCTCTCTGTCTCTACAAAAGAGACGCGTGAGAGGCGATGGGTAAATCGTGAAGAAGAATGAATTTTTTATAGTGTAAAAATAGATAATAATATTGTGTAAAAATAGATAATAACTAGCGGTTAACACTAATAACTAATGGGTAAAAGACAAAACAGTAAAAAATTAAGGGTATTAGCGTCTATTCGCCTTTTAAAATAAGGGCAAAAGAGTAATTTTCTCCCTGAAAACCCTAATTTTCATCTTCTCCGCTCCAGAAGCGGATCTGACCCGCAAAACGACCCGCCTTCCGCACCGAAACACCTCCACAATTGCGCCGCACCACCCGCTACCCTAAACGGCGACGCAACGGTGGTAAGCGTGGCGGCTATCGTCACTACGCCATGCACCACCGCAATCGCGACCGCAATCTCCGCTATTAACTACAGAGGTTAAAGCACACCAAAGATACAAACACACAAATCACAAAGGCTCTATTTGGGTAGTGGTCTTTCCCTTTTTTTAGGAATTTTTAAAAATAAGGGGAGGGAAAGTTCGGAAATCATTTCACAGCATTTGATTCCATTTATATTATAATTGAGACCAAGAGGTAGATGTTCATGAACATAAGTCAATATGGAGGCCAATTGCAGCCACCGAATATTTCATAATAACCTCAATAAATTGGTAGCCAGGTAAAGGTACAAAAAATTGAAAATTAAAGATGGCAAAAATTTGGATGAAAGGAAAGAAATTATCCCCTAATTTCATCACAGGTTACGTCTATTTACATGATTGTAATAACTCATCAGTCACCATGTCACATCACAGTAGACTACAATCTCCGGAGCTTCATCTCCCTCCTGTATACCTTATCTGGTTGCTGGTATTGAAGATGTGTACAGAATGCAATAAAGTTATATCCCAGAAGAAAAAAGTTGTTCCCTCCACTTCTTGGATGCGATTTCATTGCCGTCTGGCGACTGTGCCACTGATGCATGACCAAAATTACTGTGGACAACAAAACTTCAATTAATACATTATTTTCTTACAAAAACTCGTTAACATGGAAATGACAAGAGAAAGATAAAAATGCCTAGGGTAGCAATTTGACTTCAATGATTGGAAAAACATATAGCTTTGATGAGGAAAAAAAGTCACATTCGATTTCTATACTGAAGGGGAATGTTGGAGTAAATTATGGGGGGCATAGCGGCCTGCCCCGCCCCGCCATGCCATCAACCAGCCTAAAATGGGCGGGCATGAGTTGGATTTGGGAAGCGGGTTAAAAATCCCACCCTACCCTAGAGAGGGTTGGCAAATTGGCCCCTCAACAAGAACTAATAAAAGATGTTAGATAGGCGGATTGACCTGCCAAGAAAGTTTTAAAATAGAGGGAAAAAACCTAAAAGCATATACGAATCCACCCCCGCCAAATTTTCTTGGTGGTGGGTTATGCGAGGTGGGTCAAAAAGGGTCGTGGGTTGAAAACCCATACCCACCCTGCAAAAAGAGAGGGCTAAACAGGTTGGCTTGACATGCCCAACCCATTTTGCCGCACCGCCAAGATTGTTTAGATCACAATTTACTCTCATCGTTGTGCAATGGTTGGAGTTGCAGCTGTGCGACTATGATGTCACATTGTCACATGTTGAAGTCGCGCGAATACAAAGACTGTATAAAACAAACACAATGGATTCAACTCTGCTGTGGACTTGCCCAAAAGCTAAGGCTATAATATTACCTAGTAAGTTTGGTCAAAAGAATATTACCTAGTAAGCTAAATATTTAGGCTAAAACAATCTTAAAATTTCAGCATAACTCAGCCCCATAAGCTATAGGGTCATAATTGTCCACATCTCATAAGAACTACCTATCCATATCTCTAGACTATGTAGGACCTCAAGAAGCAATAAAAAGAAAACAACATACCATTTCTGGCTCAAATTGGATAACATCATTTGATGGAAAACAATTTGCAGAACCGCTCTGCTCTGCTTGAACAAATGTTTGAAGACTCTGCCTGTTCATGACATGAATTGTTTTGATGCAAAGTTCTCCTTTTCCTTTTTGTTCGAAATAAAAAGTCTTCGGTATCTAAAACATATGAAACCTAACCATATGCAATGTGTTCAAAGGAGAAAACAAAGAGTGGAAATTCAGAAACACAATCTGAAGATACGTGAACTAATCAAATGCATCCGTCAACATAAAGGGCAGAACAAAAGTATTAATATTCGCATAGATAGAAATGGCAAATACATTTTTAAAATATGCAGTAGTAAATGATTAAATACCTTCGAGGAACTGCAAGCTATCTTACACTCTAGACCATTCATAATTTGTAGTCCATCCATGATGTGGCTTGAAAATTCATCACTGCAAGAAGATTTGCGTTTGTTCCTGCAAAAAAAATAATAAAAATAAAAATAACCAAAGTAAATACAAAGGTTAATAAGCATTGCAATGGCACCAATAATTTTCCCCACTTACAAATACCTTTTTAAAAATATTTCTGATTTTTCTTTTGTGTCGGGGACAACAGATAGGAAATCATTGTGGAAATAGGCTGAAAAATTAGGATCCATTGACACAGCAATCACTTCAGGCTTATCGTGTTCATAGTCCATCAACTGAACAGACACTCGGGTTGGTGCAGGTGACTGCAAGAAGTATGAAATAAAGCTGAGTTATATAAAGTTAATATTTGACCAGTCAGGAATCCTAACAGGTAGAGCTGTGAGAGTAACTCTCAAGCTGGGGGCGGTGGTTGGGTGAAATTCTTCCTGAAGTGGTGACTCTAGAATTCAAACCCCTGACATTGCAGGTAAAGTTTGTCTGGAATCTCAATCCACCTCCATTACATCCATCCACTTTTAGGTATATAACATTTTCCATTTAAGATTTCATTCAAATGCTCAACACAAAATAAATAAATAAATAAAATCAAAAGTCGATCAAAGTAGAAAAGCAGAACAACTAAAAACTTACACATTTAATACGATATATGTTCTCATCATGAAGAAGAACACGGGCATTTTCATGATAAACTATATCAACAAAGCTTCCAGGTTTTCTTGATTGTTCGTATGCATATAGTTGAAGAAGTCTGTTATCTATCTCTTCAGTGGCAACAGCTTGAAGCTGAAACAGAGGAAGAAACTTCAAGATCAGATAAAAGATAGAGTAGAATGAAAAGGTAAATAAAAAAGGAATTTATGCTTGTCACCTGTTTAACAAGTTTATATATCAGCTTGTCTAACGTGAACAAGAGGTATGACTGAGTTCCAATAATAGCTCGACAGTCATCCTCAAATTTTGTATTATCAGAAGAACCATCCAGTAAATTGTAAAGGGCATTCATGAACCTGTAGCATAAAGGGCCCCATCAGTCTTGCATAGATATTCAAATATTCAAATCTACCTTTCAATTTGTCAAAAACTGTAATATTTCCAAGGTATATTACCTTCCATATTGATTAGCAGAGCTTGTATCATTTGAAGCTCTCCATTTCCTTTCAGCAGACGATGAGTTAATCTTTGCGGACCGTATCCTCTCATATAATGTCTGTCAAATTAACAAAAGGAAATGCAGGGTAAAGAATATAACAAGCTCTGAAACTTCTGGTCAGTCTGCAACCATAAATGGATAAAATATATAAATGGACACATTTGTACCTGATGAAGTCTAAACAGCACATAAAAGGAATCATTTCCATAAAAAATTCGAGCATTCCTTTCTTTCTCATGCAACACTAGTGGAACATGTTTTACCAGAGGCTTTACAGTGAGAAGAAAGCGCTCTGAAAATGGCAATGAAGCTCCATCTCCTTCAGCATCATTGACATCAGCCATTCCTTCAGCTTCACCTTCACTCTCAGCCTTGTTATCATGTTCATGATCCCCACCATCTTCGTTTTCTTCTCGAGAACACTCTTCCCCATCAGCAGACTCGGTAATAGAAGCATCACCATTTTCAGAAGCATTTCCACTGTCGTCTGATGATCTATGAGGGCTTCCTTCACCATCGGCATCAGCATCATTTTCTCCTCTGGCTTCTCCACAAACTTCTTCCCCAGGTCTATTTTGGTATTGTGTGCTAGAATCTTTTCCTTTATCCATTGTCTCCAGGCCAGCATTTCCATAAACTGCAAAGTTATCCTCTTCAAAGTCTCCATTAGGAGATAACTCACCCTCTTCTCTTTCACTTTTCAGGTCTCCAACTGATTCTTCACGATATATGTGAGCTTTGGTGTCTTCAGTGATGGCCCCATTTGTGGATGTAACTGGTCTTGTAGAATCAGCACCCTGCGTAATTATAAAAGAAGTGACGACCTTATTGCCAATAGTGTACAGTCAAATACTATATATACTATATACAGGAGGGGAAACAATGCCAGTCTGACAAAAAAGGGAATGAAGAAAAAGAGAAAACAGATCCCCCAAATTGAGATGAAAGACATGTTAGCATATTTCTTTGCCATTAGTTGTGCAGTAATCCTTTTCAAATCATGGTTACTATCTTTTATAATTACATATCTGAAGGTATATTTTTAGTCTTCCACCGTGAATTCAATTCTCTACATTAAGATGAATAATTTCCATATCTACTTAAGTTAAAAATAGACTGAAATAAGCTGGAAAAAGGAGTTAAGCCATACCTCTGATGAAGGTAAATCAAGCCCTGCCTCACCAGAACCATTATCAACTCTAGACGGAGTTGCAGTAAGTCCTTGCAAGATAAGAAACTAATGTCAGAGAGAGCACCCAATTATAAGAGAGACACAGGTGAAAATCAATTGAAACACTAATGATGACCATGCATTTAAGATAAACCATACAGTAAATGTTGCATGGTAGGGAAGAGATGGAAAGAGATAAATATGGTCACGAATGATATTCTGATAATATGATGATAGATGTTATAAAGTAAACACTAAACTAATACAGCTATTCATACGACATATTCCATGAAGATGATCCTAGTTCAACTAGCAATGTACTCCGAAGTCCTAACAAGATATAATATAAATCCCAACATAAAGATAACAATAACAACAACAATAGCAGTAACAATGATGGTTTTGTAAACATGTGCCCAAAGGAAACTAGGTTTTTACTTTTTACTAATTATCCTAATTATTCAAAGGAGAAAACATTTATGCTCTTTACATTTTCAAGATGATAAAAGCTTTAATTTTCATTAATAGGTTAAATATTCGGATTTCTTACACTACTTAGAAAATTAACAAAACCCTAGTAATAATAATCCAAAAAAGATGTAATGTCCGTGTATTAAATGCTAGTAAGCATCAAGAATTGTCATCATTCTTGAATTACCAACCTGATGCATTGTCTATGTTTGTTCTTCCATTACTTTGCTCCATTACAGAGGACAGTGAGACATTAGCATTCACCGACCTTTCAATGGAATGATCTTGCTTATTAACTCTTGATACTTCATCAGGTATAGATGCACTTATAGGCATCTTGCCCTGCTGCGAACTACTTCCCAAAGTTTCAGTCTTAGGTGCAGAAGGATCTGATTCAAGACAATTATCCTCTTTTACCCCACCATCCCCATTTGTTTCCCATTCTTTGCAAGAATTTGATTCATCCAGATTTCTACTAGTGCTTGGATTCTTAGGACCACCATCACCCTCAGGAATACTTGCAGTCTCAGTTTTGGCAGAATTATTCTTAGCCTTCACAACATCTTCTGTATCTTCAGGAACATGCAGTCGAGAAGGAACACCAAGCACAGGTTCTAAGAATGTTGTCCAAATCTTCATGATTTTACCCAACTGCTCAGTTGTACAAACTTCTCCACAGGAATATTTTACAAGTTGATACAAATCTTCGTGAATCTCAGGATCAGGATACTCAAATTCCAAGTTAGGAAGAAGGGACCTTCTATTTCCAGCAGAAATTGCAAGATGAACATCATCTTCTTTTCGTTTATTCTCACTAATTTCTTTGATCTCTGCCAGTAAGGCTGTAATGCAGAGCAAAACTAAGGAGTTAGGACTCAGAATAGTTTAAAAAAAAAAACTCGTGCACCATGGTCACTACATATTGGAAAAATGAAGATCCATTGTGCCCAAACAATAACATATCACTTGTTTTGCATGTGTTCGCACAGTGTATCTAGAAACCATGGTGTTTTAAAATATACAATAAAAGAAAATGCATTCCAATGTACAAATTATGTGCACACCAATTCCCTTCGAAGGAAAAGGGCAGGGGGGAATGGCATGGATGTAAAAGAAAGAAAAACTAAATTGGAAAAAAAAAATGAAAACAAAGGAATGAAGATATCCCGCATGGTTAAACTTTTGTGAGTTGTAACAATAAAAACAAAATTCAATTTATCTAAGCAGTTTAAAAAAATCAAGAATTCCATGTCCTTGGAAGGAAAAATAGTCTTTTACCTTTGGTGCTCAAGCTTTTCGTATCCTGCTGCTTAAAGTAAAAGCTACGGTGATCAAGTGATTTGTGATAATTCTTTGCATATATTTCAGCCCAAACTTTATTAAAATCAGCACGACATCTTTCCCACTCCTCCTGTTTCTGCTTCAAGCGAATTAATATGACTGGCAAAGTTAGAGGTGCATTCTTCCTCAACACATCCATCACATCAAGCCCATGGTCACCATACAATCGCTCAATGCATCCTGAGATTTAAGGCTAAAAGAACACACCAAAAAAGTCGTGTGAGAACACAAAAAACATCTGGAAATTACTTGACACTGCATTTATATGCTTTGACAAATTTCATTGATCAATTGAAAAGCACATAACCTGTCAAGTGCTCCTCAATACGAACTGGACTGTCTCCTTTGATTGAATTAGCATTAATCATTTCTAACAGATCTTCGATTTTCCTAGCTGTCACATTTACAGACTCTAACAACATATCAAGTTCAAACCTGTAAATATAGGTTAAAATAATATCAGAAAAGTACTAGTGATAGAAATCTCATGGAAATAGCATCTTCTAAAGCAACCTAGTGTTATCAAAATTATCCAAAGTAAGCAGAACAGATAGCAACTAGGACAGCAATCAATAGAATATATATATATATATATATATATAAATTAAATAGGCTTTCTAAAGGGTAAATAAAAATCAATGGTAAGCAATAACCTGTCATCTTCGCATCTAAACAAGCTCTCTTCATACTGATTTTTTCGCATGTGTTTAAAGGAATAGTCCTCACTTCCTGAAGTAACAGAAACCCAGTGATCATTCAACACTTCTGCACCAAGTTCAGTTCTCTGGCTAGCTATCGGTCTCGGATACTGTGTAAGCAAAAATAATATACATATGGAACACAATCAGCAAGAGAATCTCAGAGATTTCAGTAGGTCATGCTAAAAATGAAGAGACAAGTGCAGCAACTATACATTTTTTGGTAGAAGACGGTAACTTGGAGTGCATTGTTCACAGTTAGAAAGGTCCAGCTCATTTATAGGTTTTCCTACATACTTGTCCTTGCTGGCATATAGAGACATCTTAGGAGCCGAGACATCCCTGTAGGCAATTGCAGTGGATTTGTCTCTTTCTCGATATTCACGGTCCCTTTCTTTCACCCTCTCATCCCTGTCATGATCCCGGTCCTTGTCCTCTAACTTCACTGATTTTGGTCCATGTCCTTCATTCCACGAGGACTCTAAATAATGAATTAACAACGGTCAGATATTTCAGACCAGAAGATGAAGATGAAAATACTCATAAGTGCCAATGCTACATAAAAGGAGCTTCTATCAAAAGAAAACAGAAAGCGATAATCATATAACTTACTTTTATTCGTGACACCAGCAAGGAATCCTTCTGCGTGACAGCACTTGATTAGAAATAATAAAAAAAGAAAAAACTAGACTTCCTACAAAGTAAAAATGCAGCTTGAACATTACCAGTGTTTTCACATTGTGTCAAAAAATCATCCAGTCCATCCATAATATCAGCATATTTCCCCAGTAAACCACCCACCTGGAAAAATAAGCTACCAGATATTAGCAATTATATAAACTATGCTTCAGCAGAACAAATTTCACTGTGTAACTAAAATGAATGAAAGTCAACCTCAGGTCTAATCTGATCCTAAGCTGAATGGAGTGTGAACCTTAGTTAACTTCAACAAAATATAAGTTAAAAATATTTTTCAACATGTTCACACCCATTCACTTTCTTCGGATTTTCACCACAGAGGATGGTTGGAACTTGAATGTATTTGGAAAGCTCTATATAAAATTTATCAATTAGTTGTTCTATTGCAGTCTTTATTTGTTGTTTAATGGAAATTTCAGTTAAATCAATTGTTTGTCCTTCCAATTGTACTCACATGTCTTGTATAAGTGAAAATCAATCTTAAATGGACCAGGCCAAAATTGACATGTGTAACATATACACAAGAGTAATGAGTAAAAAAGAAGAAAGTCTGCAATCTCTTTGTCAAGTCGGTCAAATTTAAAATGCTGTAAAAACCAATGATCATTTAAGAAAAACAAAATCTGGTTTAAAATGCTGTAAAAACCAATGATAATTAAAGAAAAACAAAATCTGGTTTAATCTTTTGACCATATACATTAATAACTGTTGCAATTGGCTCCTCTCAGTGTGCCTTTCAAGCCAAAGAAATGGCAGCTTCATGCAGGAATTTCTCTATATGCTCCTAAAAAATTGTTCAACATTTCTTAAATTTACAAACATTTTGTATTAAATGTTGATGTCCAATGCAAGCCAAATTAGACTGAAGAGTACTGATAGGATGTGACAAAAACACCAGAAATGTAGCTTCTAAAAACTTCAATACTTTTAACCATACCAATGAATGTAGTTCTTGTCGGGTGATTATTTCTCTGCTGTAGATATGCAGGCACTTCAAAACTTCCTGGTAATCCTCAGGATTTCTTAATTTGTCCTTGATTTTTTCTAGGAAAGCAAGCTCTTGGACACACATACCTGAGATGACAAGAATTTAAGTTACAAATGAATCATAAAAATAAAGAGTTAAAATTACGATCCAAAAATGATATAACACAAACAAATTGCATAAGGGATTGTTCATATAATTAAGTAAAACATTGGAAAACACTTGGTGGTGTATATAGCCTAACAATAATAGCCAGCATTTATTATTTATTTATAGATAATGCAATCAACAACAGAGCTCATAAGTTTTTCTACCTTATAACATTATAACTGGCAAAAAGTGAATATGAATTTGTGCATTAGATAGTAACTTTTCAGGTGTTATTATTGGTTTTCTTCTTATCTTTTCTATTTTATCCTTCCCAGGCAAATAAGATAGGAGATTGAATCATGTGTTTCCCCTGTTAAAATATTGTGCACTCAACTTCATAACTTTTTTGACCAGTATATTTTTCTAAATACGTTTGTTGATGCAATATCAAAAGTATTGACATACTTTTCAAAGAACTTTTAACCTCACAAGCAGATGAGATAGGGTGCATGCCAAAATTTGCACCTGCATCATGTGATGGTTCAGCACCAGGGTCTTCAGCTCTATGACCAAATTTCCGCTTGTGGGATAAACGCTCCCGACTACCATCATGATCATAATCTCTATCACCCCTTTCACGCTCTCTCCTATCTCTCTCTTCTTTACGGTCCTTTTCTTTCTCACTGCGTCTTCTCTGCTCTTTATCAGCCCTCATCAAACCTCTGTCAAGTTCTGGATCAGGATGATCAAAACTGAGGTCACGATCACCATGCAAAGCTATGGTCCGCTCTCTCTGTCATGGAGAAGAGTAAAATGTTAGCTTAATGACCAACTATAATACAACAGGGTTATAAGAATAAGGAGAAAAGAAACCTTGTCAACATGCATTTGCCTCACTGTTGGCATCGCAGAGCTCCTATCACGAGGGACAGAATTTCGAGCAGAAGGATAATGAGCAGAGGCAGCTCCTGTAGTATCAGGAAGAAAATGAGTAAACTCCTCAAGAAGATCTGCATGATCCTCGAAAAGAGCAGCAACCTGGAGAATTACAATATATGATTAAAATGTTTGTCAAAATAATCATAACAACCTAAGGAAAAAGGATAGCAAGACCAATATAACAAACCAGCCAAACTAGAACATAGCAACATAGGCAAGGATAAAACAGACCTCCCGGTAAACCTCGGTGATAGACTTAATTTCCTTCCTGTACATATTCAATATGTCTAGAAAAGACTTGTAGACACGATCATTGCCTTGAAAACGAGCCTGCATGAAAAAGAACCCAATCAGACTCATAAAACTGTTCATTCTGAGTTAATCTTGCAATAATGCATAGTAGCTTTGTCAAAGATGCAACACTAGATTGTTGAGGCAATATGACTCCGAACATTTTCATAGGCCCACATTTAAATAAGCCAGCATTCTAGTGGTCCATGCCACCGCGGCCAGTTATCCAGTAAAACTCTGCTAAGGCCTTTTCATGTGTGTCATTCTTTTATTTTCTGTGTGTGCATTGCGTTGGAAGAGATACATAAAATGCATCAAATTAACCAATATTTTCACCTTAATCTTGCCCACAAAGTTTATAGCTTCTGCAAATTCAACAGGCTTTTTCTGTGGAGGTTGTTCATCCTCCAATGGAAGAGTGATTTCATATCCCTTTGGCAAGAAGGTGTTAAATCCCAAAATTAAATCTCTATGCCCTTTAAACAGCTCCTTCACTCTTGCTATGACACCTGTTGTATCAATTCTAACCAAAAGAATAACCAAGACACCAATCAATTTCTGTTAAGAAAATCAAGATGTCCTACAAAGGGGGAAAAAGAATGAGAATGTAGTACAACATGATCAAACCTTTGGGCCTTGAAATCCTTCATGACTTCCAAAAAGTCATCATACTTTTCCTTATTATCTTGAAACATTTCTTTAACTGCCTTGAGATATGATAATGCATCATTTGTGGTTAGTTTCTGACTACTGCTTATCATCTGTGGTTGCCCCGAGCTTCATTCCACAAAATTTCAAAAAATATTTAGTCCGTTGGACAAATTAATAACAAAGTATTTAACTCATTATCAGTTTCACGAAATTCAAACACCATTTAGCAGAAGAATGTTGAAAAAGACTAAACCGCAGAGTATCTACAAAGAAAGGACCCAATCTCAAACTGCACTCAGACACTATATGTTACATACAAAGTAGAGCAGCTAATCTGGTTTGACAATACTTTTCTACTTCTAGTTTTTCTTCTTATCTCTATCTTGTAAAAGCCTAAAAACATGCTCTATTTATAATGAACGTGAAAAACTCTAAGGAATTTTACTTGCTTGCAGGTTTCTGCTACACCAAAGAACTTAGGAAACACCTAGTCTTACTTCAGAAAACAACTATCATAGTCTAACAAAACTGAAATTTAAGACATAAACCAGAACAATCCATGAAACAAGAAATTCAAAACAAAATGTTGAACTTACGGTTCTCCTCTGGAAGACATCACAGGCCGTTTATGTTGTGAACTCATGTAAACATCATCTCTGGACCTCTTCATCTCTATCAAGAACAGCAACAAAAAAAAAAACAATTTTAAAAACAGAAAATAAAACAAAAAACAAACACACCCTAAATCATGCATTCAAACTCAAAATCCAGAAACCCGAAGTTGCACATTCAAATCAAGAAGCAGATCTAACCGTTAGAATTTCACAAAAGCATGAAACCCAAGCAAGAATTTCAACCCTGGATTGCAAACAGATCACCAAACCAAAGCCAAATCCTAACAAACAAAATCAAAAATCAGCAAAATTTGCTTTCCTTCATTGTAAAGCAAACATTATTATAAATAATAACCTACAACACAAAATACACGATTAAAATGCAAAAATTCCACGCTTTGATTGTGAACTACACGCACGAACTTCATAGTTCTTCACAACAAGTCTTTCGAGTTTCAACAGATAGAAACAAAAATCCAAAATGATAAAAACCAAATGAAAAATTGAACCTTCGAGTAACACAGAATAACCATAAGAATTAAAAAGAACACAAACCTTTTGAAGCAAAGTCTTTCACTTTGAGAATCAAAGGAGAAAAATACAATCTGTTTTAATTTGCAAAACGGATTAAGAAGAAAAAAATGGAATAAATGGAAGATTATACAAACGGTGAAAAGGTTAAGAGAGTTCACAATGGAATGGAAGGGATATGCAATTGCAATGTGGTGTTTATATATGTGGGGATATAATAACGCAATACACCAAAGACTTGAGAAATTCGCCTCTGGTGGGGGGAAGAAGTATATTTTTGACCTTAATTTTTTTCCTAATATTTTTTATAATATTTTAATTAATTTAACATCTTCTTTGGAGACTAATCCTCATAAAGTTGGGTGAGACTGAATAGGTGACAAACCTTTCCTCGAGAGTTTTAACACTACAATCTCAAAGTTGGATTCGAATCCAAAGACATCGTAAGTTAAGTCGAAAGATACCTTATCATCTCATTCAAACGATTTTGGGTTTTTAATGAATTTAATTAGTATATATTGTCCATGGTCGTAAAATCAACCAATAAAAACTTATAGTATGAATAATTTTTAAGGTAATTGTGGTAAAGTAAAATGTTTTTCTAACGTGTCGTTTCTTGATTGGTAGATGTTGTATAAAATGTTATACAACGACAAGGTATTTAAATTAAATTCTTATCTTAATTTATCTTTTGAGGAATTATTTTAATTTTTATTAATTAGGGTTAATGGAGAATCTATGAGTGGCAATTTAGGTATTGCAATAGATGATAGTGATCGGAGGGGTAAAATTGTAAAAGCGGTTTGCTTGTTATGCATTCGACAATTCGAGAGTTCGTTTAGGGGATTAGGGTTTGTCTTTTTTTTGAAACATCCTTGTGATCATCTCGCTAACGGATCCGGTTTCTCTCCTGTTGGTTTTATCTCTCCTGTCATCCTGTCAACTACATCTAAACCATAGAATTAATCCAATGATTTATATTTTTGCTGCATAAAACTAAGTCTGCCACATAATAAAATAAATTATCAGCGTCAAAACGGGATCCAAGTGGACTGTTCTCTTCTTTCTTCTCTTCTTCTCACCCTTTTATCAAAACTTGAAGGACGAAGAAGCTTGTAGAACCTGAACCCCAATGGTGGCGCTTCCAAATACAAAGATAAGGAAATCAATGGTAGAGATGGGTATAGATTTTAAGACTTTGGATGTGAAGGTTGTTGGCGAGTTGCTATGAGAATGGGAAATTTTTGGTAGTTTAGTACTTGGTTTCTCTGAGTGAAACCAGATGGTAATTGGCCAGAGTGTTGAGTCCCACACATTTAGGTTACAGATTTGTGTGGTTAGAGTCAAATGACATAGTAATTTGATTTGTGAGCAGATCCATGCATTATTTTGAGACTTGGTTGTTGTTGTACTATGTTGTAAGCTCATCGCAAGTAACTTAATTGTTCGAAGGATAAAGTGTAGGTCATGTATGTGTCTCATATGGTTTTGATGGATTTAATTGGATTTTGGGGTTACAAAAAAAAGAAACAAATTCTGAATCGAAAAAAATTTAATTTAGTGAAGCATCTATATACTTTGAATTATTAGAGTGACACGGCCCACCATGGAACAATTACTAACAATTCACTTATTCAAGCAATCTTGTCTGGAAGTAGGATTTAGGCTACATGCTGCTGAAATAGATTGTAATTCACTTGTTTGTAATAATCTGAATGGAACAGAGCAGGAGAACGAGTTGTTTTTGTTGTGCTTGATAAAAGGGTGAGAAGAAGAGAAGAGAAGGAAGAAGAGGACAGCCCACTTGGACCCCGTTTTGATAAAAGCCGCCGATTCTTTATTTATTACGTGGCAAGACTTAGTTTTATATGCAGCAAAAATATAAACCATTGGATTAATTCTATGGTCTAGATGTAGTTGACAGGATGATAGGAGAGATAAACAAATAGGAGAGAAACTTGCTAACAGTTCTTTTTTATAGGCTGTGATCTCGGTAACAGTTGTTGTTTGTTGAAAAAGAAAACGGCATTCTTTGGAGTCAAGACACTTTTGTAAATCCATGTAAATATATTTTTATCACGATTAATAATATGTTTTTTTTGAAAAAAAATTAATTAATAATATGCTCGTATTAAGGCGTATCGAAATAAATACGATGGTGTTAGCAAAAATTATATTACTTTTTAGATTTTAGATGACTCACACACATCCACACATTGGATAATAGATGGCCCTAAGACACTTTGAGAGACATCGGTCCCTGAGATGTCTTCCCATGACAAAGATCAACAATCTAACATTTCCACGATTTTAAAATACATTGAAAAATTAACAAAATTATGTATGTGTTTGGTTTTTCTAGCTAAACATGATTTTTTTTTAAAAATAAATAAATAATTTTTTTAAAGAGTTTGTCAAAAAAGTTAAAGAGGGCATATTACCTCAATTTAATTTATATGCATCGTCCCCAAAAAAAGCTATGGTTCGAGACACGGGATACGATACTTAATACGATACGTGGACACGGGAAAATTTTGAAAATCAAGATACGATACTAAGCGGTGATACTTCAATAAAAATTTAATTAAAATTTAAAAATATAAAACATAAAGATACTTTGTGATCAAAATAAGAAGATAGTACAACAATGCAAGGGTTGGTCCAAGTGAGAATTAGACTCTGATCCCACTCCAAGGTCCGGGTTCAAATTTTGGGTGTGACAAAACTCTATGGGAGAGAGAAACCACACGACCGCAAAGTCGAGTACTCGTGGCGGTCGGAGTTCTCTCTGTGTAGATTTGTCATCGACAAAGCTCGTGTAAATCGTGCACCAATGACATGGTAACCCAAAAAAAATAAGTAAGCATAGTTAAACGCTCATCAAGAGATATTTCGCTAATTCAATTCCAACACCATCAAGTGGATCATGTGCATCTCTACTAACGTCCCACATATTTGTCTCTCCTTTGCCATATCCTTCATCTTTTCTAGAAAAAAAGACGAAGATTAGTATGCACATAACTTGTGCCCTTTTTGGATCCATTTTATTTCTCTTTAAATAATGAATAAAAGAGTAAATATCTTATTGTTTTTGATTTAAAAATAAATATAAAATCTAGGATACTCCTGCGATACATATCAGGTAAGTATCCGACAAGTATCCCGTAAGTATTCGGTCTTTTTTATTTAAAAATAAATGTAAATTCTAGGATACTCTCAGGATACGTATTCAGAAGTATCCGACACGTATCGGTATCGGATACGTATCGGATACGGGTACGTGGCCTATTCTGAAGTATCGGGAGTATGTTATTAACCAATCTTAGATGACCATGTAATTCAAAAATAATAAGTTTTCTCCCAACTAGGATAAAAGTCATTTATACTATCATGTGTGATTGATTGTTAGTCTAAAAAAACTTTATACAAGTTGTGCATAATAATTAAACTCCATCTCAACAATAATTAATGGGATAAGAGTTTAATTTGTATGCATTGTTGATGTAAAGTTTTTTACGCCAACAAGCAATGAGTTAGGAGAAGCTTTTTAAAATTGTTAGGAGAAGACTTATTAATGACATGATAATATGTACTTAATTGACTCTAAACTTTTATTTTGACAAGAGACTCTAAACTTTTTTACGGATAGTGTTTATATAATATCAAGTGATAAGATAATGAGTTAATTATGCACCGATGTGTAGAGTTTTTTTTATTCAGGCTAGCAATCATAAATCTCGTATTATTGGGAAAAACTTAAGTCCCACATTTCCTAGATATATGGTCTCAAAAGAGTTTATAAGTGGGAGGCATCCCTAACCTTACAAATCGGTTTTGTGTGTGTGAGTTGGGTCTAAACCACATTCTAAGATGGTTTTAGAGCTCGAAATTCGAGCTCTGGTTCATCGTGTTGTTATCGCTCTCCAATCTCTTTCAATTCACATATTTGTCTTCATCGTTCTTGCAGGATTCATCGTTTCTCTCCTTCTTGATTTCGATTCATTTTTTTTAGCTTCAAGAACGATTTCGATTCAATTTCTCTTTAAAGTCAAAATTAGGTCTAAAAAATCCCTAATTCACTTTCACAATTCCTGAAATTCGACTCAAGATTCCTCCAATTTATTGAGATTCCTTCTCAAATTCAACACATTTTGAATAACAACCAACCTTGGATCCGCTCCATCTGTATCGCCTTGATCTCGAAGAACAAGATCGCGTTCATTGATGGAACCTTCAAGCCACCGGAGAAGACCGATCCTATCTTCAACCAGGCTTTTTCTTAACTATTCAGCAAACATATGTCATTTTTAACCTTGGTACATTGATATGGTAGTGTTTGGTTCTCTTTGGGAAAAACTAATAGCTTGGGTGGTAATATGATTTTCTTATGAATACAATTTCTATAGTTATCTCATACTCAGAAATTTTCCTATTTAGACTTTGTAAGATCATGGATATGGTTGAGAGGAGGAGAAGCTTCAGAAGTTTGTTGAGAAGCTTGAGAAGTTATATAAAGGGAAATATTGATGCAGGCTTATAATCCACTCACACACTTTTGGTGTGGCCAGCCATCAAATATTTATAGAGATAATTGCCCAAAAGATTTGTTGAAACTTTTCTTCCATGATCAACATAGTCGTTGTGACTTTTCGCATAAAGCGAGTATACTTTTTATAGGACCGTACACTGTAGCTGCAGGTAGCCGTTGGAAGCTTCTGAGCAATGTAGCTTCTGAACAATGTAGCTTTTGAACTTAGTCAAGTTAATTGAATATGACTTTGTGGCTTGAATATCAATCTTCTTAGGTGATTGTTTGATCATAGTAGGTAATGATGAATACTAAGAAGAGTTGGTCTTGTGATATTTCTACTATAGTAGCTTCTGATGTATTTTCCGAGTATGCCTTTTGAGGTGTCTTCTGAAGTATCTTCTGAAGAGCTAAGCTATTGATTTCATGATTTTCTATTGTACTAAGGCTTTCAAGCTTTGACCTTTTGAATCATTTGATACATCTTGAATATATCACCTTACTCATGTATTCTCTTGACATTCTCTTTCATAAGATGTTTGTTGTAGTTTGACATTCTCAGTCTTGAGCTGCTCCTTGTTGATTGTCATCTTATGTATCTTTCCATGAAAAAACATCTTCTCACTTTTGAGAAGCCTCTGGCAGTAACTCCATTGTCTTGAAAATATCCTTACTCTTGCTTTTTGCTCGCTTGGCTTTTCTCGAATGATATCTTCTTATCATAGGGCATCACATAAGTTGTAATTCCATCATGAGCTCTCTTGACTCTTTTTCGTTGTATGTGGATATCTTCTATGAAGTATTTTATTTTTGACAGGGTTCTTGTTCATTCTTCTCTTTCTATTTGATAGTAAGAAGGAATATCTTCTCATTTGAGAAGCAGTGTGACTTTCTTTCTTCATGTGTCTTTTTTAGATATTCTGACCAACAGTTATTTCTTTCAAGGTAGTGTTTGTGCCTTCTCAAGGAGCATGAGATCTTCTTAAAGTATGATTGAATGTTTCCTGCACTTAGATCACTCAATAAGATTCATTAAATCACTAAAGAAGATTCATTAAATCACTAATGAATCATAGAACTTAAACACTTGTCAAAAAGGTTTGTTTCCAACAAAACTTATCTAAGGGATTTTGCTTCAACATTACTTTCTTTTAGTGTTTTTTAATCCTTTTAACTCTATAATACCTTAACATTTTGTTTGGGCCTACAAGTATGTTGGGTCTATCGTGATTTATGTTCTTACACCATAGAAACAATCTTCAACTACTGGATCAGTAGATTTCATCATGCTTCAGTATCTATATTTATCTAAAGTGAACGTCAGCCACACGAAGAGGCTCAAAATGCGACCCTTGTAAAATTGTCTTGAAATAGTTGCAAGAAAGTTATCACTTGGAGATAAGAAAGGTTAATGTGATAAGAATTCACCCACAAGGAACAAATATGGAATGTATTGAACCTAACTAACCCCCAAGGAATTTAGCCCTCAACTATTTGTCTTGTATATTACATTCGAATACTCTATCCTCGTGAAACGAGCTCCTTCCGCAGACATGGCTACTCAATCTCAAATAGATCTCAACTCTATTTCCACATATATCTTTCTCATTTTTTCTCCCCTTTTCAAAACAAATTAGAAATAGCAAAAACACGTCACAAAGTCTCAGAATAAGCATGCTATTAAGACACTTCAGACAAATAAAGTGCGTAGTTGCCAATATAACATGTTATCAAGACATATAAGTACCAAAACATGTTCTTGACCACGTATAGAAGCTTATAAAGCACATGAATTTTTGCCAAACCCAAGATTCGATCTCGAGATCTTGAGGTGGAATCCGAATCCAGTTACCGCTCAGACCAACCCTTGTTGGTACTTTTTGCTTCTTTTACCACTTAATTATTTAATTATTATGAATTATATTTACGTTGAAGAATTCAAGATGTTGCACTTTTGGTATCATTCGGATGAGGAATCATCTTGAGGACTTGACTTTCTTATTTTCTTCACCTTTGAACTTCATTCAAATCATTTTAGAATTTTTGGTGATTCATTAGGTTTCTTACTACTGATTTAACAACATTTTTGCGTTTATGGTGAAATATGAGTTTTATTGTTATAGAAAAACGAAATTTTTGATAATTGGCATTGTCATGGTTAAGGGTGGTTGAACCTGTATGTTGATGAAGGATAGTCTATTCACGTGTTCCTAGTTTGGCATGTGCGCATTCTCAGAGCACGTGAAGTTAGCATTGCATTCCATGTGGGAGAAGAATATTTCAGATTTGCTAGTGTAGAATGAAATTTAGTGTATGTGGAGGATGACCGAAGAGTATTTCAGAATTGCTAGTATATAATAAAATTTAGTGTATGCAGAGGGTGACCAAAGATCTACTAAGGATTGAATAGCTAACAACATTCAACTCTTCGTTAGAGTACACTAAGGGGCCAATTAATGTAGCTACTCTCACCTAAGATAGAGTGGCTACATGCATGGCTAGCCCTCAATACTTTAACAACATTCTCTCTCGTATCACTAGTTTGATTATGAATGATATGACATAACCATGCTTACTTTTCCCAAAAAAATTAAGGGTTGTTCGGGAGCATGGAGGGTATGACTATAAGAATGCTTATGACTACTAATTTATAAGTAATATAGAGAACAATTACCCTCCAAAATTCTCTCCTAGTTCATTTTTTTAATTTCTCCAAATTAGAGTGATTTAGGCTTATGAAATAAATTGCAACGTGAGAGGGCTATCCTTCTTTTTACTTCCATTTTTTTGGTGAACCCCTCCCCTTTTGTTCTCTCTTTCCCTTTAAACTCATGACCCCTTTCTCTCCCAACTCCTTAATAAGGCCTACAGAGTCTAGCAAAACAGAGATGGGCATTACGTAATGTTATGATGTTTGAAATATATAAACATTTTAAAAATTTATAATCAACAGTATCTTTTTTACAAATATTTTAATGAAACTCATCTTTTTTACAAATTTTCAGAGGTGGGGTTGAAACAGGGCATTATTGGTGATTTGGAAGGTGGACGGGGAATTACACAAGCCGAACGCCATTAGTAGCAATTTGTAATGGGCTTGGTGGGTGTGGAAAGCTGTTTTGTGAACATCAGTTGTTGCCATACGTATGTGATGGTATCTTGAGCATAAATCCAGTTTGGAAAATGATAAGTAAAGATCGTTCCCACGAGGATTGTTGAGTTTACTTCTATATTTAAATTAGTAATTTAGCTAGTGAGTACATAAATAACAATAACAAGTTGTAGAATCATTAATGTTATCAACATAAAGGTACAAAAGCAAATAAGATAGATTATAAGAAGAAATTCAGAGTGAGAGTAGTTGGAATGCTCTTTGCTAAGTAATTTCCCAGAATTAAGGCACTATAGCGTCTCACGCTATAGCGTCAAGCGCTGTTGCAAATGAGTGTGTGCTTTTCAGTCACTAACGCCAGGGTTTCATTACAAGATGCCTATGTCTAGGTTCTAAATAAGTTCACCCCTGTATAATAAAGAACCCACAGCTTTTGCCCTATGAACTATTGCCTTTCTATGTCTAGATTTAGCAAAAATTGGTTAAATGTCTTTAACCAACCTTATCGTTCACATCAATCTTTGAGTTCGAATCATGGACCATGTCTGTACCCATGATTTTACCTATTTTAGCTGATCATTTCTAAAACAAGTTTGAAAGAAGTAACACGCAAAGATTGAAACGCAAAACGTGAAATATTATATACGCGATACTAAAGGTTCATTACAAAGCTCTAAGCATCCAACTACAAGAGAGTCAGCTCATGATGAGCAACAACACAAGAAATACAACATAAAAGTGTTACCTAAAGCCATAAAACCGAAATCACCAAGAGGTGGAAAACACTCCAAATGATGACAGCTCCCGTGCCGCTATAGCGCTTGACGCTATAGCGTCTCTCGCAGCACTGCAGAAAATCTACTCTTATTGTGAAAATGGAGCTTGGACGAAAATGGAGTTTAAGAGTTATTTCTAACTCTCCTCTCTTCTGAACCAGCAAAAACCAAGCTTGAAGATGAAGTTTTAAGACTTCAATATAAAGAAAATATCTCTCCAAAAAGGTGAAAAGCCATCCCACCAACTATTACCAACTACCATTACAAAATAGACAAGTGTCCTATAAAGCAAAAGGTGGGTGGTCGATGCAGAACTGTCTCGATCGCTTTACTGATGATTTAACATGCTGCCAAAATTGCTTTTTCGTTTTCTCTCTCATCAGCTGCAGAATCCAACGCTATAGCGTCTGCCGCTATAGCACCTAATGCTGTAAACTGAACAAACACATTAAAAATAACAAGAAAGCACCAAAAATGCCAATTTGTCACATAATCAGCTCCTAACCCTCTTTTACACTAAACAACATATATTTACTTAATTAAACAACAATATTACTTAAGAACTTGAATTAAGTTAAGTAATAAGAGCATAAATAACTCATATAAATATGAGTTATCAGAAAACCACTGTGTGTCATGTAGTTCATCAACTAATTCATCTATGACTGGTTTTGGGAATCTATCATTCACGGTGATTGTGTTTAATGCCTTGTAATCTACACAAAAAGTCATGTGTCATCTTTCTTACGCACTAAAAGAACCGATGATGAGAAGGAGCTAGTGCTTTGTTGGACAATACCCTGAGCAAGCATATCACGAATTTGGGATTCAATCTCTAGCTTTTGGAACTGTGGGTAGCGAGAGGGCCAACATTAACAGGATCTTTTCCCTGTAGGAGTGGAATGTGGAACTTTATGGGGCGTTCGGTGTAACACCCCGATTTTCATCTGCGGGGGTTCTTTTTAGTATGTACTTGTTTTATAAATTATTTCATATTTATGAGAATAACTTATTTTGGTTTATTGTGTGTTTGAGTTATTAAAATTGGTTGAGATCATATTTAAATGTATTTTTGTACGTGATTAGTAATATATAATTGTTATTGTATATTTATTCTATTTTTATAAATACTATTGAGGTGTTGAAATAATAATCGTAGTTAAATTGGGCTTCGAAAACAATTTAAAAATGTGTTTGGGGTTTATTTTACACGTATACACCCCCAATCTATCGCTAGGCGCACCCTAGGGAACCCATTTCTCAAATAAGAAGGCCCGAGTTCGACCCAAGCCCAATTTCACTCTCTTCTTCCTCGTAACGTAGTGCGGACTTGCAGCAGCCTCCAAAACCCTAACCTTTCCTTCCTCCATTTCGTTCTTCCTCTCCAACTCACGGTTGAACCCCAAACATCACCTTCCCACTCGGATTTTGCCACCGATTCCGTTTCTCGCCTTAGTTTCATTGTTTGGTGCTTCGTTCCTGGCGATTTGCAGCCACGCCACACGAACCCTTTGAGGACGAATTTCCCCCTTTGCCGCCATTGAAGACTTCGCAAGGCGGAACCGCTTTCTTCCCCAATTCTCGTTCGCTCAATAGTGGGCATATCCACAACTCCACAATATTCCATGTTACCGGGTCGGGTACGTTTTACACCACACACCCATTATATTTTTATGATCATCTTGCAAAAATATTTGTTTGATATGCTTTATATTAAATACACATATATTTTGATAGGGTAACTATTAACGTTTGACCAATATAGGTAGTCATGAGCTAGTGAATGGTATTTCTTATATTGAATAGACTTACGAGGATATATACAAAGTGAGACTATGTTTTAAAATGAACTAGCATTGTATTTTTGAAATCATATTTTAGTATATTATTCTTACATGATTCTAGCAATGAAAAATGGGATAGTTTGATTCGGGTTTCCTAATGGTGGTCACGGCTTTATATCCTTCGAATAGGTGTTCGAGTCAATGGTCACCTCGCTAGAAATATAGCATGCTCGAGAGTTCGTCATTGATCTTCGCTACTCTTATTGGAATAAACTCGCAAAGGTAAGGGGGCGCCAGATTTCCGAAAAGGCGCCTGGGTATGTGACATTTCTGCGTGTTGCTGGCTGTGCTGGTGAATAGTGTATGGGGCGCCAATTGGCTGCCCCGTGTGCTTGTTTTGGCGCCTAGGAGTGCAAGGGTGCCTAGGTGAGTGTTAAATTAGTCCCTAGGTGCTAAAATAAATATTATGGTGTTAAATTAGTCCCTAGGTGCTAAAATAAATATTATGGTGTTAAATTAGTCCCTAGGTGCCAAAATAATTATTATGATGTTGAATTGATCCTTTTTGGTGTGGCATCTAGCTATTGTGTTGTTTTAATGGTGATGGAATTAACGGTGAGTTCATTTTGGGTGATTGAGGTGTATGACCCCTTGGTATTTGGGTGCAAATAAAATTATTGGCAAATATTCTATGTGCTATTCTCGTTGTTGTTTTGGTGTGGTGTTGCATAGTCATGCGTCGCATAGGCATGTGCATTATTTTTGGTGAATAGGCCTCGGCCTCATAAAATATTTTTGGTGAATGCCTTGGGCCTTTTTGGTGATTGGTGAATGCCTTCGCCTTTTGGTGATGGATCCACATGCATATGCCCTTGGCGTTGAGCTGCATCTCATGCACTTGCATATGTCCTGGTGTTTGTTTGGGTGTGTATGACTATTGATGAAATTGCTTGAATCCTTACGGTGTTGGCGTGCTAATGCTTATCTTATTGTGTTGCATGTTCTATTTACTATTTCTATGAAATGAAACTCACCCTTTCTGCTTGGAATGTTGCTCCTATGTGGCAACGCTGCAGGTGACCGTGACTGAAGGTGACGTGAGCACCTTCCACTAGTATTTGTCGAGTCGGCTCTGATACGTAGCACTGGGGAGGGATAGCTAGATTTTGTTGTTTACGTTATGTTTTAATTTTCTTTGGATAACTGTATTACTGTATTTCGGTTGTTATTTCTGCTGCTATGATTTCTATCCTCGTACGGATTTATGGTGCTATGTATCACCTTTTTGGAGTTACTTTAATTATTTTTGGAGTTTAATGTGGTTGTTTAAATGTGACACCCTCGAGCGGTCGCACTAAAAGTTTTTACGCACTCTGATTTTCAAAATTAATTAAATAGTAGTTATGGTAGAAGGGGGTGTTACATTATTGGTATCAGAGCTGTTCGGTCCTAACCGGGCCATTTGTATTGTCTATTGTGTCTTCCGATGTGTGAACTCTAAGTAGAGTTGCACGCATTACTTGTTGATACTTGGTAATTAGGAGGGTGACCAACTTAGTTGGTGAAGTTCTCAAGATAATAGGGTGAGTGGAGATATTCTTAGAAAAGAGTATCACGATCGGAGAGTGAGTGGTATAATGTTAGAATCTAACCTAGACCCCGAATGACTCTTTTCCCTTAGAGAGATTTTTCATAGAGCCTGGTCTCTTACTTAGGCCATGTGTCGTGTTCGTTATGTTTTCTTGGCGTGAAGTTTGTATCGTAGTCATTTGTTTGTTGCTTTCGTGTTTTTGAAACTCTGAATCTATATAAGCTGAACTTCTATGATTTGAATTTTAGTTGTCACCTATACATTATTTGTGATATGTGGTTTTATGACTAAAGAATAAAATTTGTATTGAGACTGTCTGTGAGATTCTATTAAAATAGGTCTAATTGGTTTATGCTCACAAATGCGTTTAATTTATTTTAATTAAGTATAAAGTGTTTGTGTAAGGGTATTTTTGCGAATTGATGCTTTAGAGTAGATGCTCTGTTGATTATTTTGAGTTGTCTTATCACTATAAGTTGCTATCACTTGTTGCAATGTTTTGATTAGTCTCATTTTTAAATGCTACAAGAACTATTGTTTTACTACTTTTGTAATTGCAATTGGACATAATGATCTTAGTTGTTCACTGTCATCTCATGTTATTACTACGTTCACTTTTTTTATTTTAATTGTCAAATTGCGTCTCGAATCCTTTAGAACTGTTTCTTGACTTTCATGCCATTCAGTCGCCGACTATGAATTCTAAATGTGCAGAACCTCCAAGTTTTATGATTTAATTATGATTCTAATATTTTCTAAAGAATGATGTTACATGGTTTTGTGATTTATAATTAAATTGCTTATTTAGTATACTTGTAATCTTTGTTAAACCATTTCATTGAATGTTCACAATGTATTTCATTCATTTAAGTAAATGATACTATTCTTATACAAAATCTTTTATGTTTCCTTCATTAAATTAATAACGCTCTAGACTTAGTGCCTTGGAGAATTGCTTTGGCAATTACTTAATTTAATGCTGCTACTTTATAAGTATCGTGTTGTGATGTTTTGATTACTATAAGTATGATATAATTTCCTCATCTATATGTTACAATTACTGATCTATTTTATTTTTATGAGTGAGATATATATTGAGGTTTAAATGTTAGCTATATTTCTGTATTATTTACTTCATTAGTTTTCTTATGTGTTTAGTTGTCCTCGACTTGCACCATTGTGAACTTGTAAATCGCTTCGTAACTTCCATGTTAGGCGACGGTGATAAGTGATTGGTGACAATATGAGTTTTATGTTCTGTTGTTGTGTCTGAACTTGTACTATAGTGTTGTATGTGGTGGTGATAACATAACTATATTGTGTTTGTCCTGTTTCGTTTTTAGTGAGCTTTATTTAATATCATTGGGATTTATTTCTATGCTTGTTTGTGAAATGAGTAGTTTTTATGATACTTTGCATTGCGATGTGAGTTCATTAGTTACTCTAATAGCGACTAAAGATTCATGATTTTTGTGGATGTGAGAACCTAAAGCCTCAGACTCTACTCTCAATTCTTCTTCTAAGCCTTTTCACTAAAATTTGTCAAGACTCAATCATGTAGCTCTTTGTGCCGAAATCTCTAAGTTATTTTTGTTGATATTCTAGCTTTCATGTCCTTGCAACTTAAATGTTTCTTTCTTTGACTCTAGCCCAATTTTATGCTCTTTTGTTGATACCTTTATTTCCTTCCCTCAGATGTCATTGACAAATCCTCTTTTAACTTTGACGAGGTTTCAATTCCTCTTCCATGTTTTAAAATCTTGAAGTACTCAATCTTTTCGTTTTGGTGCTCAAGTCTTATGTAAATTTCGAGGACGAAATTTTTTTTAGGGGGGTTAGATTGTAACACCCCGATTTTCATCTGCGGGGGTTCTTTTTAGTATGTACTTGTTTTATAAATTATTTCATATTTATGAGAATAACTTATTTTGGTTTATTGTGTGTTTGAGTTATTAAAATTGGTTGAGATCATATTTAAATGTATTTTTGTACGTGATTAGTAATATATAATTGTTATTGTATATTTATTCTATTTTTATAAATACTATTGAGGTGTTGAAATAATAATCGTAGTTAAATTGGGCTTCGAAAACAATTTAAAAATGTGTTTGGGGTTTATTTTACACGTATACACCCCCAATCTACCGCTAGGCGCACCCCTAGGAACCCATTTCTCTTCAAATATGCAAGGCCCGAGTTCGACCCAAGCCCAATTTCACTCTCTTCTTCCTCGTAACGTAGTGTGGACTTGCAGCAGACTCCAAAACCCTAACCTTTCCTTCCTCCATTTCGTTTCTTCCTCTCCAACTCACGGTTGAACCCCAAACATCACCTTCCCACTCGGATTTTGCCACCGATTCCGCTTTCGGCCTTAGTTTCATTGTTTGGTGCTTCGTTCCGTCATTGCAGCCACGCCTCACGAACCCTTTGAGGGCCAATTTCCCCCTTTGCCGCCATTGAAGACTTCGCAAGCGGAACCGCTTTCTTCCCCAATTCTCGCTCGCTCAATAGTGGGCATATCCACAACTCCACAATATTCCATGTTATCTGGTCGGGTAACGTTTTACACCACACACCCATTATATTTTTATGATCATCTTGCAAAAATATTTGTTTGATATGCTTTATATTAAATACACATATATTTTGATAGGGTAACTATTAACGTTTGACCAATATAGGTAGTCATGAGCTAGTGAATGGTATTTCTTATATTGAATAGACTTACGAGGATATATACAAAGTGAGACTATGTTTTAAAATGAACTAGCATTGTATTTTTGAAATCATATTTTAGTATATTATTCTTACATGATTCTAGCAATGAAAAATGGGATAGTTTGATTCGGGTTTCCTAATGGTGGTCACGGCTTTATATCCTTCGAATAGGTGTTCGAGTCAATGGTCACCTCGCTAGAAATATAGCATGCTCGAGAGTTCGTCATTGATCTTCGCTACTCTTATTGGAATAAACTCGCAAAGGTAAGGGGGGGGGGCGCCAGATTTCCCTGGAAAAGGCGCCTGGGTATGTGACATTTCTGCGTGTTGCTGGCTGTGCAGGTGAATAGTGTATGGGGCGCCAATTGGCTGCCCCGTGTGCTTGTTTTGGCGCCTAGGAGTGCAAGGGTGCCTAGGTGAGTGTTAAATTAGTCCCTAGGTGCTAAAATAAATATTATGGTGTTAAATTAGTCCCTAGGTGCTAAAATAAATATTATGGTGTTAAATTAGTCCCTAGGTGCCAAAATAATTATTATGATGTTGAATTGATCCTTTTTGGTGTGGCATCTAGCTATTGTGTTGTTTTAATGGTGATAGAATTAACGGTGAGTTCATTTTGGGTGATTGAGGGTGTATGACCCCTATTGGTGACTGGGTGCAAATAAAATTATTGGCAAATATTCTATGTGCTATTCTCGTTGTTGTTTTGGTGTGGTGTTGCATAGTCATGCGTCGCATAGGCATGTGCATTATTTTCGGTGAATAGGCCTCGGCCTCATAAAATATTTTTGGTGAATGCCTTCGGGCCTTTTTGGTGATTGGTGAATGCCTTCGGGCCTTTTGGTGATGGATCCACATGCATATGCCCTTGGCGTTGGGCTGCATCTCATGCACTTGCATATGTCCTGGTGTTTGTTTGGGTGTGTATGACTATTGATGAAATTGCTTGAATCCTTACGGTGTTGGCGTGCTAATGCTTATCTTATTGTGTTGCATGTTCTATTTACTATTTCTATGAAATGAAACTCACCCTTTCTGCTTGGAATGTTGCTCCTATGTGGCAACGCTGCAGGTGACCGTGACTGAAGGTGACGTGAGCACCTTCCACTAGTATTTGTCGAGTCGGCTCTGATACGTAGCACTGGGGAGGGATAGCTAGATTTTGTTGTTTACGTTATGTTTTAATTTTCTTTGGATAACTGTATTACTGTATTTCGGTTGTTATTTCCGCTGCTATGATTTCTATCCTCGTACGGATTTATGGTGCTATGTATCACCTTTTTGGAGTTACTTTAATTATTTTTGGAGTTTAATGTGGTTGTTTAAATGTGACACCCTCGAGCGGTCGCACTAAAAGTTTTTACGCACTCTGATTTTCAAAATTAATTAAATAGTAGTTATGGTAGAAGGGGGTGTTACATTCGGGTGCAAAGGTAGTAGGGCTTGTAAACAGGTGGGAGTATTTGGTCAGTAAGGTGTCTATTTCAGGTGGTAAAGGGGTAGTGCGAGGCTCAATGTTTGAGGTAGAAGGGAAAAGGTGGAGTTGAAGGACAATGTTTATGGCTTGGGTTGAGCAAGTCTTTTGAGTTGGTGGATTGAAGCTTCTACTAGGCAGAATTTAGGGTTCCCACATATTTTGCTTATTTGGCCATCTTGACAAAAAGACACAGTAAGATTGTTGTAGTCAGTAAGCATTGGGCATAAGGTGAGCAATCATTGGACTCCTCAAACAATTTCCGCCCCATTAAGAGGAATAATGAACGGATCCATAAAAATCAAATGGTCATCTAGACAAATACCACTTTTTTTTCCGCATATGAAAGGACAATTTTAAATACCACACCATTTCCTACAAGGACTTGAAATGCTTTGGATGGTTCACATGGTAGGCCCAATTGTTTGGGTACTCTATCTTGGATAAAGTTGTGGGTACTGCCACTATCTATGAGGACTGTGAGGGGGTGATTGTTAATGTGGTCAGGGACACAAAGTGTTTGAGGGATGTTATGGCCCAATAATACATGCAAACTAATTTATGGGCTCTAGTCTAGAGTTGGCCTGGGATCATTTGTTGTTTTAGTGGGATTTGGGATTAATAACTGGCTCAAGGTTTTTGTTTGGGTATCGGGTCCTTCCGAGTGTGCAAGCAATAGCAGAAATTGGTGCTTACAACGATGACCCGGTTGAAACCGTTTATCACAATTGCAGCACAATCCATTTTCGCCGCATGCTTGCAGCTCCGTTGGGAATAGGCGTTTATGGGGGGTCTTGGAGGTGGTGGTTTGGTTGTTTGTGGTGGAAGCAGTGAAGTTAGGGTTTGGAGGTGAGGCTGGTTTAGTAAAGGGTTTGGAGGTGAGGCTGGTTTAGTATTTATTTTTGTAGTTGAGGGTTTGGAGTTGGTGTTGGAAGTGGGTGGGTTTTCAAAGCAACGATGGTAGGATGACCGGTCATTTAATATTTATTTTTGTAATTTAGCTAAACTTATAGCATGAGAAAGAGAAATAGGTTGAAAAGCTTGCACCTCACGCCAGATCTTCGCTTTGAGATTAGAGATGAAATAACTTAGGTAGAACTCATGAGGAAGACCCATAATGTGATTTTCCAGCGTCTCGAAAGCATTCTAGTAGTGCTTGACAATCGTTGTTTGGCAGAACTTGAATAGTACGCCCTTGGGATCCTCATACTGCAACAGTGCATACTGTAATTCAAATGCATACAAGAAGGCGTTCCATTAGTGAAGTAAGCCATTAGCGTGCATCCACTGAAACCAAGTTAGGGCCTCACCTTCCATGTAGAAGGAGGCAATGTTGAGGCGTTGATCTTCCGGAGTGCGATGGAACTCAAATAACTATTAATCTTGAGAACCAACTTAGTGATTCATTGCCATCGAACCTAAGGATTTCCCATTTAATGGTGGTAGTAGCGAAGGGGTGGTTGGGTTGGTGGTGTTCGAGGGCATAAGGATGAAACCAAAGAGCCATTCTCGTGCGTAGTTTGTTGAGCTCAGTTTGGAAATTTTGTTGATTTTCCAGGAGCTCAGTGAGCAGATGAGTGAGTTCAGGAGGATTTGAGGTCATTGGAAACCAATGAAAGCACCAAAATGTAAGGGAATGTGCAAAAATTTAGATATAGCAAATGATTAGGAAAAGGAAAGATGAAAAAAAGGGTCCCTCCGTAAGTGGAGGTGACTCTATCTTTGGTAAATTCTTTCTTGCCTTTTTGCATCATTCCAATCAGTACATATAGCAATTCATAATAGGTCAGTTGTAAAAAGCGGCTTAATCTAACAAACCTAGAGAGCACTCACAAAATTACAACTAGGCATACAATAGTACATTCTAGAATCATTCTCCTAGGCAAGAGATAAAAACAAATGAGCTAAGGCATCACAAAGTCATTTAGCCACTTAGGCCTCACGAGTCACGATATTGCGCTTGGCTGGGCCTTAGGCGTATGGTTCATTTTAGGCATAACACTTAGTTCACCCTCATAGTCTTCTTTTACTGCTAAAGTTTCAACTGGGTCCATTACATTTTGTTTGACTCCATGATTTTAATATAGAATTTTACATATAAATATATCAATATAAATATGTATTCATTAATTTAATTCTGGAATTACCCCAAAATGTGAACCGGAATTACCTTCGTTTTTGGTAATTCCGGAAAACCCCAAACCCCCTACCGGATTTACGTGGTTTTTACGGTATTTCCGGAAAAAAAATAAAATTAATTAAAAACAAATTAAAATTAATTAAAGACGCGTTTTTGATGACGAAACGAAATAATACATGAAAGTTCTGAACGGAAACAACAAAACACAGCAACAAAGAAAATGAAAAGACAATAGAAATTAGTGAGATGGTGGTTGGAGACGTCGAAGGACCTCAGCAACGGTCCTTCTGGTTTCGACATACAGCTGAATAGGACTCCGCATCTGAAATATGTCAAAACGCATCATTTCTCGAACGTCATCGTTGTTCTTCACATCCATGGTGGACCACTGAACACGATTATTATCGCCCATAGTGGGGTAGCGATAAATGATCTGGGTGACTTCTTGCTCGTCACCCTCCAGCTGCACCTTCGTTGTTATTTTTTCTTTCAGAGCTTCAAATGTGATGTCGTCGTTAAGCTTGCATAAAATGGGGTTTGGACTCTCAAAATGGACACCATTTTCTCTGTTTGTGATTGTGCCCTGATTGACGTATTGTTATTTAAATCGTAAATCGTTTGTATCGTATTTTAAAAATAAAACGCGTTGAAATCTTAATTTAATATACAAACTTTTTTAAAAAAAATATTTAAAAATTTCGGAATTACCTCTAAAAAAGGTAATTCCGGTTCAAAATAGGGGGTATTTCGGATTTACAAGATAAATCCGAAATATCCCATTTTTTGAACTGGAATTACCTTTTTTAGAGGTAATTCCGAAATTTTTAATTTTTTTTATTTTAAAAACAGGGGTGTTTTTGGGTTATGGGGGTGTAGGAGAGAAGGAGGGGGGTGCGAAAAAAAAACCCTAGTTCACCCTCATAGTCTTCTTTTACTGCTAAAGTTTCAACTGGGCCCATTACATTTTGTTTACCTCCAAGATTTTAATATAGAATTTTACATATAAATATATCAATATAAATATGTATTCATATTCGTGAAAAATCATTATTATATATTAAAATTTAACAATTCACAATAAATATATTTTAGATTATATAATATTAAATTCAAAAACAAAATTTAACTAGAGAAAATGAAAAATGTTTTTTTTAATACTATAATTTAGAAGATGAGTCCTTCTCCTCCTTGCCACGTTGAGGTTTTTTTTTAAGTCTTTTGCGCACACATGGAGGGAGAGATAAACCGGGTTTTTTTCTTTGTTAAATTTGAATGTACTTTCCATATCTTCGTCAAGTTTGCGTGTATGACTTTGGAGTTAGACTTAGAGGCAATCTAGTGGTTTTCCTTTTCAGTTCCTTTTCCTTTTTCAGTCCCTGTTTGGAGGTTTGCATTGTCTGACTTGCGCCCAGCTATGTTTGGGCTGTGAATCATTGTGTTGTTGAGACCTTGACTCTTTTAATCAATATAGAACCTTAGTTGACCAAAAAAAAAACCTTTTACATTTGACCAACTTTGATCAAAAACAATGTTGAGGATTGAAAGTATGTTTCTATTACACTTTTTATTGTCTAACTTTTATTTTTCAAACTATTTTTTTTGACCAAATTTATTTTCAAACTAAGGAAACTAATAATTATTTAATTACGTCTGGGATCAAATTCCAAGAATACTCTTGTAGAGTTTCACTAATATCTCTTTATTAAACTTTACCGATCCAACAATTGAATAGTTTTATATTATCTTAATGGATTGTTTTTTCCATACCCCCACCCCTTCTCCATATACCCCCACCCAAAAGTGAAACCCCAAAATGCCCTTTGCAATCTATTTTTTTTTTAAAAAAAGGCAAATCGTATATATGTTATTTTGGACATATATACGATGGTCAAATTTAACCCATCGTATATATGTCCTTAAGACGTATATACGATTGGCCGTGTAAGATGCAATCGTATATACGTCTGAAGGACATATATACGATGTTTTAAAAGTAGGCATCATATATATGTCCAAAATGACATATATACGATTTGTTTTAATTTTTATTACTAAAAAACGACTAAAAATTCGTTAAATAGTCAAAACTACTCTAAAAAATTATAAAAACACCACTAAAAATCTAACAAAACCAAAATAAGGCTATACAAATTTTTTTAGATTTTTTGGAGACTATGAAAAATTTAAAAAAAAATCGTAAAAAATAGTAAACGATGGAATTTGGGATTTTGAGGCTGTTGTCCCACAATAAGTCCCTTTTAAGGGAGTCGTGTTTCTTGATTTTTTTCGGATTTAATGGCTGTGGTTTCATTACGATCGGAGTATGTTGCCCGAAAACCGATTTTTTAGCCTAAATTATTCGTTCGACGTATAACATCGTCACGTCGCGTTTTAACGAACTACACACTAAACCTATTTTCAGAGCTTAATTAATTTTTATTGGACTTAAAATAAAATACAAATCGTATATACACCCGGGGGGTGTATATACGACCCTATGTTATAAGGCATCGTATATACACACCCCAAGGCGTATATACGATTATGGTGGGGGTGTGCCAATCGTATATACGCCTTGGGGGGTGTATATACGATGCCCAAATGTAAGGGTCGTATATACACCCCTAGGTGTATATACGATTGGCCAAAAAATTTAAAAAAAAAATACGTTTTCAGAAGGGCATTTTGGGATTTTACATTTGGGTGGGGGTATATGGGGAAGGGGTAGGGGTACCAAAAAGAAACCTATCTTAATTAGGGTCGGCTTTGTGCTCGTAAGCACTGCAGCCCAAGGCCATTTTTTAAGAGCCCAATTTTAATTACAAACAAGGCTTTTCTTTTCCCACACACCTCCTACTCATCGCACGTCCCTAAACTTTTTTCCAAAAATGACCTCGCGTGGGCGCGCTCGTGCGCCAGCGGTTTAAGTGGATTGTTCGAACGACGTTGTGCGCGACGAGTGTTCGAACGACCTTGTTCGTGTTAAGGAATTTTTGTTGTTCGAACGACATCGTTCGAACTCGTTCAATAAACTCATGCGTGTTAAGGAATATTGCCAACCGATGGTGTGAGGTGTGTTTTGTTTCGCTCGATTGGAGTTATTCGAACTTGTTCGAAGGAGAGCGGTTCGAACATGCGTTCGAATGGTTGCATCTGAACCGGTGTTGTGCGTAAACGAAACTTAATAAACCGTAAACACGCTTTTGGTCATTTCAAAATATGTCGATCAAGAGTTATACAACATTGTGTACCAAAATTATAAACCTAACTTAACATTGACTACCATCACTATCTTTATTCAAGTCTACACAAGGAAGGGGATGGGGTTGTGATTGTATGAGCAAAGATTTCCATTTTGCATCCAGGCCAATAAAAAGTGAGTCCCAACCCTTTGCTATGGGTGCCCTATTAGTATTCCATATCAAATCCCGTAGGGCATTGGACTTCCGTGCTTCATAAAGATCTTCAAAAAAGACAATAAAAACATAATGTTATGTAATGTTTTGGAATGACTACAATCGAATCTAAATAGAAGACACTTTACTGTACAAAATGTTTGTGTTTCGTACCAAAAGGATGTTGAACTGTCGGGCACTTCTGAATGGCGCAACATTGAAGGGAAAAATTGTGTAACAACAATTAGGTGACCAACAAGTCAGGACGACTTTGTACTTGTTACTGATTAGATACCCCATATCCGGTATACTCATCCAATTATCTTCAACATTGTTCCCATGATGTGCCCTCAACAACGCCTCCATCATACAGTCGAGTGTAGAAGTCATTGTATTGGTTAAGCTCCTCCATCAGATCTGTTCTGACTGACTGCCAAGCCTCCTCACCCCTTCCAAGAAATGCTGCAATACACCGGTATCCACAGTTACCATCACCAACCACGTTAACAACTTTTTCAACATAGGGACGCATGTATGCTGGCATCCCTATTATGTATGTATTAAATACATCCATAACTGCATCATCAATATCTGTAACAATAGGATTTGGTGTAAGAGCAAGAGCTGGTGTCAAAGTAGGAGCTCTTGAAACAGTAGCAGTAGCAGCTTCTGTAACAATAGGTGTGGGTGTTGGTTTCTTATTTAGTGGAGGAGTAGAGATTGTAGTAGCACTGTCAAAACAAGTTGAGTGCAGTCCATCATAACCCTACAAAAAAAGCGACATTGATTTAGTGACAACCCATCAAAACAAGTTGAGTTTATAGACAAAATAACAAGATAAGTGTACATCATACCTTGAAAGCTCACTAGAATCAGGATGGGCCCAAAAGATGTCTTTCACAACCGTAGTTCCTTCTGCAAGTCGAGTCTAGTAAACATAATTATCGCGTTGCAAATAAAACATCAGTTGTTGGAGCTCAGTCCTACCCTCACGCATAGCCGACCGTTGCCTTTGACGACAGTTGTATATTTGTTTCACAACCGTATAGTTATCATCAGGCTTCATCAATTTCAGCTCATTAAGGATCAATTTAGGTCGAGTATGGTTCCTAGTCATTCTAGCCACTAGTTCCTTCTCTTCTGAAGTTAACCTACCAATGTACAGACGTCCATCATGATAAGTAGTCATACCATGGTTATGAGTTCCATTCATAACCCTCAAAATCCATCCTCCAAGCTTCTTAATAAATTTCCCTTTCAGTCTGAACGAACAACAACATTTTCTAGTGTTTGTGCCTTCCTTAACATTTGTCTTATATGATCCAGCTTTATCACAAATCAACATGCAGTATTGTTTACCTGATCGTCGTCCGGTGTCAGATCTTCCTATAACAATCACCATCCCAAGAGATTTTCCAACCGCACACACCCAAGTCAGCAGCTCCTCACGACTAGGAAATAACTGAAATTCAATTACTAAGTGTCAGTTACATAATTTGAATAGTTCGCTAAAATTAAAACAACTAATTCATTCTTACCGTATCAGTTTTGAACGAACTAGTAAAGTCTTGGGATTCGACGACGTCAGTTGACATGTCAATGCGCGATGACTGACATCTCATTGCTAAAGTTGACAACTCAATCGCTTCCAAATGCACCCTCATTTTCATCCATTTAACCACACAAAAACGCACGACGTAACTCGCAACTTATCGATTCTTTGTCATACGCCTGTTCGAACGGCCTCATGCGAACACGATTCGAATGAGGGTGTTCGAACAAATCAAATTCAAATCCCATTTAACACCCGTTCGAACACGTTCATGCGAACATGTTCGAACGACTGCTCGAATCGAAGCGCGTTTGCGAGAAAAAAAAATGGCGTAAAAAACTCTCAAAAGCAGAACCAAAAAATGAAAAAATTTGGTAGGGTTATTACCTTGAGCTAGTTGCCAATGTTGGGTAGTTGAATGTGAGTGAATGATGAAGGTGAGGATGGGTGGGTTTTGGAGTGGAGAGAGGGGAGGTTTGGGGTTTTAGAGGGAGTGTGTTGTGTTGTAGGAGAAGAAGAGGAGAGGGCCATGGGGAATTCAATTGTAAGTGGGGTTAGTTTGGTAAATGTGTAGGGTGAGGGGGTGTGTTTTGAGTAGGAGGGGGTGTGGGAAAAGTAAAAGCCTACAAACAATATAGATATAGTAGGCATTTCAATTAATGTAAAAATGATAGTTGGTTCAACGGTTAAGACTCTCGCTTTTGATGCTCATGTATATGGGTTCGAATCTCTGCCCTAGCATGTTTTTGCGTTTTGAGTGTTAGTACTAGCGAATAACATTAGCTGAAGAGTGAGAGAATGGACTAAATAAAGGGTGGTCTGGCGTTAATATTTGTGTAAAGACTATACCACACCGGTTGTTAACATAAAATCAACATAGAAGTGTGTCAGTTTAAAGTTTTCGAAAGGCATTAACACTGAGTATTACTAAATGCCCGGCGTGGAAATGTCAGCGTTTATATGTTTTAAATTGCCGAAATAATCCACGTCAAATATTAGTAAACAACCAGCGTGGAAAGGTAAGCGTTTAAAATGTTTTAAATCTCTAACATCTCCACGCCGAACATTTACTAGCATTTGCCGTTGTATTTGATGCTCGTAATACGCTAAAACAAGATATTACGTTTTATTTTAAATAATCACCGCATTTGCATTTAATACCGTCTGCATTTTTTTTAGATAAGCAATTTCATTGAAAGGAGTACAAAGCGTACCCAACCTTTACAATGGGAAGGGGGAGAGCCTCCTCAAAACCTCCTTAAGACAAAACCCTTTGGGAAAAAGACTTAGAGAAGAAAAAGAGTACCTCGCACGAACAAACCGTACAACAGTGAGAATAAACATCCTAACCCACGGCTTCTCCCTCATCTAAAGTATATCGCAATTAGAAGCATTACATAATTGGGAATACCATCTGCATTATAAAATCGACGTTAAATTACAAAACATTAACCACTTCGTGGACTAGAGTTAAATTTTTATATTCTCTTTAAATTCTCAAAAATTCTAGATTACTTTGTCCAGACACACAGCATTTTACCTTTATTTTAAGGAGATTACTTTCACTTCAAGCAATGTTGTAATGTTGTTGCAGGCTTTAACTAATCAAAATCAACCGAAGCGTACTAATGAAGAAAAATTGAAATAAAATATATTACATAAAAGAAATCAATTATTTAAAACAACAAAATAATTCAGATATATTTTTTTTTGACAAATCAGATATTATTTTCTTAATATATAATAAAATGCACAATAAATTAAAGTTAAAATAAAAACCTAATTAGTTTTTTTTTGACAAAAAAACCCTAATTATTAGATATTTGTTGATAGTGGCTTCTTTGTCAATTTATAAACTCTCTTGTACCTATTTCTCTTTTTCACATAGAGCAATACTTGTGTGCATTACCATAGGTGCCGGTTCTACCGGTCTAGACACAAGTTGTTTTTATTTTTTATTTTTTAAAATTAAAAAAAATGCATTAATAACCCAACATCTCTCAATATTCTTTTTAGAACCAAACACACCAAAATTGTGAAGAACATATTTTAGTTTGTGGGTAGTTGCATTGTTCACTAAAAGTTTTACTATTCTCAATATTTGCAAGCATGAATGGATTCAGAATAGTCACATTATGACGCCTGGATCCTTTATTCAGTTTCTAAAAACATTGACCGAAACAACTACCTCAGAAATTTGGAATGACATTACAAGTATGCATGATCAATTTTAGCAACACATTGTTTACAAAATTTTCCTACTCAACAAAGATTTGATGACCACCCCCTCCTTCAACAACTTTCTTCAAGCCATTTCTGATGATTTTCACAGAGTGACAAAAAATCATTGAATCCCTTCATAAGATCAGCAGATTCTCCCAGTATATCACCCACCTGGAAGAATGAAATAAACTACCAGATATTAGCAATAATATAGAGGTCAACATAATCTCAGTAAAATGAATGAAAGTCAACATGAGGTCAATCTGATCCTAATCTGAAATACTGAATTGACTGTTAATCTCAGTATCTTCATCATTCAACATTTCTTCAGGTTCTCAACATTTGGAAAGCACTACATAAAACTTTTCAATCAGTTGCCCTATTGTAGCATTAATTTGTTGATTAATGGAAATTTCAGTTAAACCAATTGTTTATCCTTTTCTAGCATCAATTTCAGTTAAGTCAATTGTTTTCCCTTACCATTATGCTTACACCTTTTGTTGAATGATCAAAATCGGTTTCAATTAAATCAAGTCAATGGTCAAAATGAAAACTAAGTCCATTATTTAATCTTTTGACCGTTTACCTCTGTGATTGGTTTCTTTAACCGTGCCTCTCTATATGCTCATAATAGATTTTTTTCTTTTTTAATTTCCTAATTCTACCATACATTTCGGTTAATGTCCAATATAAGAAAAATTAAATTGAAGAGTATCGATAAGATGTGATTACCATACCAATAACTGTAGTTCTTGTTTGGTAATAATATCCCTGCCGTAGATATGAAGGCACTTCAAAAAATCCTGGTAATCCACAGGATCACTTAACTTCTCCTTGATTTTATCAAGGAAATCAAGCCCTTGAATATAACTATACATACCTGAGATGACAGAATTTTAAGTTATAAAATGAATCATAAGGCAAATAAAGAGTTAAAAGCAAACTACTATCCAACAAATAAAGGTAAAATATGGAAAACACTTTTGTAGTTTATATGGCCTATAACAGAGATCACAAGTCTTTCTACCTTTTAGAATTATAGTGGCAAAAAGTGAAAATGAATTCTTGTATTAGGTAACAACTTTTCAAGTAACTTTTAATAAGAGCCCCCAAATCGAATGTGATATGACCGAAAAAAAAGGTTTATATGTAGAAGACATTCTTCATCCTACAAGCTAGTTTTGTAGGGTTGAGTTAAACCCAACCCAAATTCAAAATCAAAAGTATTGACATACTCTTGGAAGGAGTTTCATCCTCAGAAGCAGGGGAGACCGGGGGCGTGCCAAAAGGTTCATCTTCATATTTTTGGTCCTTTTCTTCTGCATTGCACTTTCTCTGCTCCTTATCATCCTTCATCAAACCTTTGTCATCTTCTGGATCAGGATGATCAACACTGAGGTCACAATCATCAGTCAGTTTCACATAACTCAAACACCATGTAGCAGAAGATTAAGCATATGCTTGATTACTTTTTTAGAAACAGTTTTTGTTTTTACAAAATCAAGAAAGGACGAATCTCAGTTCTTTGTTAATTTTCAAAAATAACAAACTGTTTTTAAACAGTATAATCAAGAAGACTCTGAATCTAATCTCAATTAGCTAATGCGAATACACAAAAGAATAATCAAGAATTTAACTTTTAGGTTTCAGATACACAATAGAACCTACAATTTATTTAGGTTTCTGATTAATAAAGATTAATCAATTTTCCAATAAGAAATCAATCCATGAAACAAGAAATTGTAAACAATTGTTAGAAAATAAGATAAGAACGAACTTACGGTTTGAGTGGTGAATTCAGTTCAACATCGTCATCTCTAGAACTCTTCATCTGTATCAAGAACAAGAAATAATTAGAAAAACAGAAAATTAAACAAATACACCTGAAATCATGCATTCAAAGAAACACGTGAAGTAAAGTTTTTCAGTAGATAGATTCTAAACAAAAAAAAGAAAACAAGAAATTGAACCTTCGAGAGTAATACACAAAGCTTTTTTGCAGTGAAGTTTCTTTTCTTGCTTTGAAAATTAAAGAGGAAATGACCTCTTCTATTTCTGTTTTTATAGGAAGAAAAGAAAGGACTATATTCAAAGCGCGAACGTGAGAGAATTGCGCGAAAGCGTTTGCTTTTCCCACACCCCCTCCTACTCAAAACACACCCCATAAGAGTGTAAAAAGATCAAAAGGCCAGTCAAAATCTCTTTTTTTTTTTTCACGAAATTTCACCTGTTCGAACACGGGCCTTCGAACAGGTTCGAACAAGGCCGTTCGCGTGTGTTAAATATGGACACACACCCTCTTTTGCGTTTTTCACCTGTTCGAATGGGGTCATGCGAACTGGTTCGCATGAGTATGTTCGAACCAGCGTTGCAGAATGACAGATATTGGACGTCTCAGATTTCACCGACAGTTTTAATCAACGGCTTACAATAAGTCAAATGTGTCAAATAAAGGAGTGGTTGTCATTCCCTTTGGAAAACGTGTCTGAACGGATAAAATTTAAACGGCTTAGATTTGTGATCTAAAAATGAAATCAACGGCTGACATTTCACCACGTCTATTATAAAAGGGGGTTCATTTTCTTCACCAAACCCTACTCCCCTTCTTCCCAGATTACTCTCCCTCTTGACAGATACAACCAACCTGAAATGGAATGACAATTGTGCCCAACCCAGTACTCAAACGACAAATTCCTAACAACCCTTCATCACCATGGGATTTGTCTACCACCGCGAACATGGTGTTGTGTTTCGTTGTCCTAACCATATCTTCTGCAGGATGAGTAAGGACATCACCTTCGCCCAACTGAAGGAAAAGGCTGAGAGGAAGATTCGTCCAGAGGGAGCGTGGCGTAAAGACGTGGATCGTATACGTTTCAGAAAGTACAACTGTAGAGATGATGTGACTGTCCATTATTCAGTCATGGAGATCCAAAGCGACGCCGACGTCCGCACAATGATGGAACATCTAGCTAACGTTCCAATGGGACGTAGTATCTTGGAGCTGTACGTGGACACAAGACGCACTCCAGAAGAGGTCATTTATCTTCTGGAATAGGGACTACCGAAACAATAGTTTCTTAGTTAGTTGTTTGCTTATGTTGCTTTTATGTCTTTCGTATTTGTTGTCTTTCGTATTTCATGTCTTTCGTATTTGATATACAGTTATGCTTTTTAATAATAAACTATTTGTCTAACTTAAACGCCACTGTAACATAGATTAGTAAGTACTAAATAAGTCATAAATATTCATACACTAGTTTGCAAAATTATTGAATGTAAAATATAACAATATAAACTAAAGACTGGTCACACAGAGAAGAAAGATCACTCCCACCCACGATGTCGGTCCCATCGTAATCGGACCCAGGATGAGCGTCAAGATATGCCCGATAATCAGAATTAGTAGAATACTGACTAGAACTAGCGTCGTCTTCAGGACAGCCTCATCCTCCTCCTGAGGAGCATCATCCTCCTCTTGAGGAGCAGCCTCATCCTCCTCCTGAGGAGCAGCCTCCACCTCCTCCTCTTGAGGAGCATCCTCCTCCTTCTGATGCTCAACTGTTGGGGCCGGGGCCTCAAACCTGCCCCTATTCATACCCCTACCACGAGTCCGAGGCATATCTGAAACAACAAGTACAAGTATATACCCAATTAGACTAAACCAATTTAATAAAATCAACCAACCAATTAAACTCCCAACAAAACACAGAAACTGTGCTGTCAAACAACGGTTCGAACAACACCATGCGAACAATGTTCGAACAACATCATGCGAACAGGTACACATGCTCTCGTTCGAAGGCGTGCGTTTGAACATCGCAGTTTTGCAGAAAGAAAAAAAACCAGAACGCAGAGCAGATCAGAGGGGTGCTTACCTTCAATTAAATGGAACGATTGGATGGTTGTTGATGGCACGAACAATTGGAGGGTGTTGATGGATGAATGAGAGATTGGAGTGAGAGATTGAGAGAGAAGAAGGAGTTTAGTGAGAGGGATTTTGGGTTAAGATGAAGGAGAGAAGTTTGGGGAATGAGAGTGTGGGGAATGGGAGTGTGGGGAATGAGAGTGTGGGGAATGGGGGGAGTGAAGAGGTGTGGAGGGATTGGGGGGGGGGGAGTGGAGGAATTTTGTGTTTTTTGAATTAGCGGTATTTTGGGGAGTTAAGAAGTTAGGGGGTGTGTTTGAGTAGGAGGGGGTGTGGGAAAAACAATATCCTTGCGCGAATGTGGGAAAATGCTCATGATTTATTTTCATACCCCTTTTTTTAGGCCCATGCTTCGTACAACCCCCTCCACTACTCACTAGAACCCCCTTTTTGGTGTTAAAAGACCAAAAGCCCTTACTGAAATTTGGTTTTTATTTTTTTTAAAGATTATGCACGGTTGATCGAACCTGATCGAATCTGGTAGCGCCGAACCGTGTATTTTTCAATGTTCGATGGAGGTCCAGTCGAACTGGTTCGATTAACCGTGCGCCGAACGGTGCATTTTTGCCTGTCACCTGATTTTCACGTGAGGGTAATTTGGGATTAAACCAAATTTAGGGTGTCTGGTGAGTAGTTGGGGGTTGGCTGAAGCATGAGCCTTTTTTTATTTTATATTTTTTTAGATAAGCATTTTCATACCCCTTTTATTTTGCAACATACCCCCCTAATTCCAATTAATACCAAAATACTCCTATCATTTTGACCGAAAATTATTCGAGATCACTATATTTTTGACATTTTCCAAAGTTATGCTCTAAAAGGTATTTCCGGAATGATTGTTTTTTAAAATTCCCGGATTTATCTAGTTGAGATAAATCTTGAGTTATATATGAGTGTACCTGATTCATCTAGTTGCATAATTCCGGATTTTAAAAGATTTTGCATTTACGGGTTTATCTCAATTTTATAAATTCGTAGTTATTAAAATTTTAACTCCAGAAATATGTGAAGTAGATAAATCCGGAAGACAGTTGAATTCATTTTTATGTTTATATTTATTTATTTTTTTAAATGAAAAAGTTATGGCTACGACTGATGCAATGCTTCCATTTAGCATTAACTTATCGGATGCATTTACGACTAACGAGGTACGTATATACCATTAATATTATTTACGAGTATTTGTAAGTTATTAAATGTGATAATAATGATAAATTAAAATATTTGTAGATTTTTACTACCCATGAGGATCTCGTACGTTGGGCTAGAAAGGTTAGGAAAGCCAACGAAACAGTTGTTATCATCCTAAGATCAGATAAAGCCATTGGTAAAAGTGGGACAAAAGATAAGATTATTTTTGGTTGCGAGAAACATGGTAGATACACTAGAGTAGACGTTGGTTGTTGTAGAGGTAGAGTGAGGTCTTCAAAGAAGTGTGATTGTCCTTTCAGTCTAAAAGCTAAACCTCTGAATCCTCCAGTCGAGGATTGGAAAGTCAAGGTTAAGTGTTGAGTACACAATCATAAGCCTCATTCAACTTGTATCGTACTTCCAATCTTAGGGCGGTTCACTAAGGAGGAGTGTTCTATGGTGGACGAGCATACAATGTTAAATGTTAAACCTTCCGGATTTACCATAAAGGGATAAATCTGTAGGCTTCTGGGTATCAAAATTTCTGGATTATCAAACAAAGATAAATCCGTAAGTATGTTTGTACTACAGATATATCACGCAAGGACAATTCCGGATACAAACATACTTACAGAATTATCTTAGTTTGATTAATCCAGAAATTTTGTTTCCTTGTTGCCTACAGAATTATCCTTTACCATAAATCCGAAATTTTTTGAACTACAGAATTATGTTACGATGATAATTCCGGAAAAATTGAAAAAATTTCCTTACTTTTCACTCAGGAATTATGAGGGTGACGTGATTCAGAGAGGGTTTTTAAAGGTGTGAGGGGTAAGAATGGGTTTTTAGGTAAAAAGGGGGGTATGTTGTCTAATGGGGGGTATGAAAATCAACAGCCGTGGGAGAATGGGCAATATCTTTTATTGGGCTTAAAGCCCACACATGGTTTGTGTTTTTTTTATTTGAATTATGTAAAAATAATATTTTGACTTTTAAATTCAGTAAATTTGATATTATGTGATTTTTGGAAAGAGAAAAATACAAAGATGGTTTTAGTCATTTTCATATAGCACTTGTTTTTGTGTTTTAACATTTTATTAGAGGACCTATTTATCTCTCCTACAATGCACCACACCTTAGAATATAATTCCTCTCATGTAAGTGTTGACACCCATTTGCTAAGTTATTGGCTAAGGGAAAAGAGGTAGCCGAGGCTAGGACATAGCTGAGGATGTATAAGGAGAGCCATCGAGATAAAGGACCTCGATGGAAATAGGACTTCCCAGATAGGGAATCATGATGAGAAGAGATCGAACTAAAGGCTTAATGATAAATTTGAGAGCTTGGACATCAAATGCGTGGTAAAGTAGCCCGAGTGGAGGCAACTCAGTTGAAGAGAAGCTTTGTTAGGAGACAAATCGGCTGAGGAGCTAATGGCCAAGGGAAAAGTAAGTAGCATGATCGTGGAAGATTTTGGCCGAGGTGAAGAAGATTTGTTGGAGGAAAATTATTCAATGTACATGGACATGGTCAAACGTTGGAACAGTTAAGGTCGACAATGACATAACTTAGTGAAAATAGGAGAGAAGAAATTGCTTGAAGAGCAGAGGAATCAATAATAGTTCAAACCTCTGGTCGATACCTCGACTAGAAAAAAGAGTTTGTCGACAACAAATTGGCGCCAGGTGGGACCAACACAGGTAAACAAACTCTTGAGTTTCATATGCCTAGGTTTGATTATCAGTGACATATGTACCTAAGCTTTGGTCAAAACCTAAATATGGAGCCGTCTTCAGCTTCCAAGAAAGAAACTACGTCCAAACCTAGAACTAAGAGCAAATGGGTACATCAGGGCCTGTTGTTCAGATAGTAACTGTTGATCACAATCATCGATGACAACCTGTTGATGGGGAGCAGCCAGTGGTCATCACCACATCTTTCATCTATCAATAGATTGACATAGGAATCCACAAAATCATGTACCAAATATCACAACAATTGGCTGACATAGTGAAACCTGTGGTGCAAAATGAGGTGCAACAGGGAAAGGAACAAGAAAAATGGAGAGCGGTGCAAGCAAGCAACTCAAATAGTCTTGGTACCTCTGGCCAACAATAGGGCGTGTTGCCGAGTCCAATGGAAAACATGCAACTGGTTCCACCATATGGAAATATGGCAAGACCTCAACAGACACTTTCTCCTTAGGTAACTCCTAACCTAACATTTCCTCGACCTAATAATTTTGTTAATGCTAAAATTGGGGGGCAATTTATGGCGAAAAGGTTACTAACACGACTACTCTTCAATTTGGACAGGTGCACATGGCCAGAAAGCTGCTCGATGCCATAGGGCCGATTGATCTACCGCAGGGATCGTCTTATGGACACCCCTCAGCGGTTAAATATCATCCCTATGTAGGGGGTAGGCCTTTAGTTCAGAATCAGGGCTAGGCAGGCCTGACGGATACTACCCAAATCAGCAGCCATGATTCCCAAACCCACCTAGCTCGGTTAGTCTGCCACCTAGTCAGCCTTATCCTAAAGCATTTGTTCAACCTTTGGTGGATTCAAATCCATACCAACAGACATTCGAGGGGTTGTCTTGACTGGCTAAAAATCCAGCTCCTAAACGAACCAGGCGGTCTTGTTTCCAGCTAGTTTCCAAGATGAGTATGCTTAATATCTACCACTCTTCAACTTGGGTGGGATATCACCAAGTTCCATTAATTTGAATTCAAGCATGTGCGTTGAGTCTAGCTCAACACACATGCTTAAAATTTGTTGCACATTAGTCGAGAAGTCTTGATGTTTTTTATAGGTAGTTAAAATTTGTTGTGATTTAGTTATTTTTATTTCAACAATGAATGTAATAAGAAGGTGTCGAGTTGTTCTATCTCCACAACAATGGTGAATTCAATTTGCGTTCTTAAGTGAATCCACACCTCCACATCACTTTTAAAAATTACATCCAACATTTGCTTTAATGGTGAACCCTTTAAGAACCCAATTTTGATTTCACAACTTATTCCACTTTTAATTTAGGTCCCACAAGTTATCCCTCTTTCTCTCTCCAAAATATAATGTTTTATGTTCAAGAACGGAGATTAAATGGGACAGAACCAAAATTGGTTAATTGTTGAAAACATTTCTCATTCAACTTGGTGAACTTCAATCGTGAACCTAAGAAAAGCGGGTTGTACCTATGAACCCAATAGAAATCCACCATTGGAGATGATCTTATATATAAAACAGTCAACACCATTGTAATCATTTGAGAAACTTTATCAAAAGACTCTTCGTTTTCTAGTTTCTCTTTTCTCTTAAATTCTCGTGTTTACTTTTAAACATTCTCACAATCTAACATATACTCACGAGTCAGTAGTCACTACTATGACTGAATTTTAGAGAAAGAAAAATATGAAACCCGTCTTTAATTCTATAACTAAATTAATGACAAGGAAGTAATGTCAAATATTTTGTCTCTATTGTTTTCTCTAGTAGTGACTTATGTAAGTCCTTGTCATAGGAGTGCCATTTTTTATGTTAAGGATGCTTTTGAAGTACCAGGGAAAAGCTGATTTAGCTCATCTAGGAGATCTATATGACCCTCGAGAAGTGAAGCAACCTGGAAAAATTAAGGTTAACATACAGTTAGAATAATTGTCTAAATCATTCTTATAGTGAATGAGGGCTCAGAAGACATAAATTCAAGTCTTCTGAAGTGCTCAGAAGGCACATATCTTCAAGGATTTTTATTATTTTCATTATTTTATTTTATTTTATTTTCTTACTTTTTTATGGTTATTTTAAGTATTTTTTTAATTCGAATGGTTATTGGGAAATAAATTAAAAAGGAAATGGACATAGCCGTTTATAGTCGTTGTGAGAAGGTCACGTCGTGTTAGACTCATGCTCCCTCTCTCTCTCTCTCTCTCGTGCAGGAAAGTACACCCGCTTTGGGCTAAAGTCAAAACGACTCTATTTTTAGAGACTCACTCCAATGGCTCTTTTGAGTCCAAGACTTTATAAATACAATGTGAAGCACCTCATTTATGGCTAAGAGAGATAATACACAATATTGGATATCTACTTCAGAAGCTTCATAAGAGCTTCTAAGACAAATATCTTATCTCAAACATACTCACTGCTACCAACATCCTCTGGGAACCTTCTGAGAGGGTTCATAGCTTTGTGTCAATTGATCTATGCATTTTTTTAAAGCTGTTCCTGGGTGTATCAGCAAATACGAGAATCGCCATCAAGAATCGGGCTGCGGCCCACCCCAACTCGATCGGCCCAAACACACGCTTGAGCGCAATTCGCGCCGCCGAAAATCTCGCTAACGGTCGGCCGCTCGCAGTATATATACGCCATTCGCATATGGTGTCGAGTGCACGTTCTCTAACCTTGTGCTATTCGCGAGCGACCTCTCACTAGATCGTCGAGTGTCTTTGCGCAGTACCACCCGAGGTGCTCAACGCGTGAAGCGTGGACCGGTCCTTTCACTCATTCAACGACCGCCCATTCGGCGAAGCAACAACCACTTCAACTCTTCATTGGTCAAGGTACGATCAATTGGCGACCACAGTGGGAGGCCCGTGCGCTATCCTACCTCGTTCATGGCTCCACGCGACCGGCCCCAAACGCGGGCCACCACCGACTCAATCCTCCGGCAGAATCAGCAGAGACCCGGGCGTGGGCATCACGGTCCACGAGTCTCGAGACTTCGCGACAAGAACCCCGGTGCACAACGGTCGCGGACCTATCCTCCAACGAGTTGGCCGCCCGCCCCCGAGACTTGCCGCCCGAGCCTGGTTGAAGCGGGCATTCAGGAGCCTCTACCAGACCATGTCACTCAAGCCGTTTTGCAGATCTTGCAAAACAAAAACCAGGTGATCGCTGACCGAGACGCGCTCATCTCTCAAGTCGAAAGAGGTCGATCCCGGCCGCCGCGTCGCGGAAGACGGAGAACCCTCTGCTCGCCGCCGACCGGCGCGAAGACACCGCTCCCCTCCTCGAAGGAGCATTTCTCGAGAGAGAGCACTACTCATCGCTTCTCCGGCAAGAAGAAGCAGGCACACAGATCGCTCGAAAGCGAGAACGCAGCGTAAGCGCGCGTTCAATGTCCTATGATTATGAAGATTCTAGCTATCGCCCCGACGACCGGCCGCTCACCCACCAGGTACTCCTCCAATGAGTCGTCCGGGTCACGTCGTCGAGAAGCAGATCTTGGGATTCTCGAGAAGAGCTGGAAGATTACAGAGATGGAAGAATTAGGGACGTTTCGCATCGGCCAAGGAGAGGCCAAAGCGAGCGACCCAGAAGGCCTCCTCCACTTCCACCAACTCGCCCGTCCGGAGGATTTTATGGAATGCCGGGCAACGAGGCATGCCTCGCAATGCAACCCTTTGGGTCGACGGCATTCGAGCGAGCACGCCCGTTCTCCGGGGAGATCGGCGTTACAAAATTCTGAGAGATCTCCGCAAGCCGCCCAATCTCAACAAGTTTGTGGCCGAGGGGATCGGACAAACATCTCCGTTACTTCAATAATTCATCGCTGGCATTGTGGAATTGGGACCGACCATGAAATGCGAGGCTTTTTCCCCGATCGTTGGACGGCCGAGCATTGGAATGGTGGGAGTCTGCGACCCAATTCCATCTCCTCATGGGACGCACGATCGTAATATTCTTGTCTCACTACACCGCAAACCGCCAATCTACGGTATGAAGAATACTTGGACTCGTTGTTCAAGGAGATAATGAGGCGAGCAAAGATATCGACCGGTTTAACACCGAGGCCGAGTCCATTCGTGACTTGTCGAGACAAGGACAAGTTAAAGTATTTGAAGCGTGGTATTGGCCAGGACCACCGGTTCGTAGAAAAATTCACTCTTAACCATTACCAAGATCTCACTACTTAGCTTAGCGAGGCTAACGCCCACATGGCGTATGAAGAAACCTTGGCGTGAGAAAGGCCGTCGCGCATACGACCTAAAGAAGAAAAGCGATGGCGGCCAAAGGGCATGAAGGCGCCGCGACAATCGCCCGACTTTCGAGATAAGAAGTTCGATCATCGCACTCGGCTAAACACCTCTATTGCACAAATCTATAGCGAGTGCCAGAATAATGAATTTGTGGGAGTAAAGCGGCCCGATCCACTCGTGCTCAAGAAGGGGGCACGACCGACTAAAAGATACTGCCGTTACCACAAGAGCAAGGGTCATGATACTAACGACTGTATGACCCTCAAAGATGATATTGAAGAGCTCATTCAGAAAGGAAAGTTGGGAAAGTATGTGAGGTCGGAGGAAGGCGACCGACCTCAAGAGAAGCAGAAAGAAGCTGATCCTGACAGAGGAAAGGGCGCTCTAGTTGTTTCAAGCGTCCAAGACAAAGAACGGTCTGAAGATCGAGAAGCCCCACGATCCAGAGGTCGCAACGTGGCCATGGTCATTCATGGTGGCAACCCGTTGGATCGTAGAGAATCAAATAAAGCCACAAAGAGGAAGTGGGACGAGCTCCTGATGGTCGGTTCAACGTCAGCAGTCCCACCGGTCTCGAACAGACCCCCCATCTCGTTTGGAGATAGCGACCGCACGATGGCGAGCCAAACGATTATGTTCCGCTGGTAATCGTGGCGGTTATGGCCAACGAAGTTCAAAGAATCTCGGTCGCACGGGGTAGCTCGGCCGACATCATGTTTGAAGGTTTGATTAGCGAGGATCAAGGTTGATCGGAGCGAGATAATTCCCAGTGCCGAAGCTTACTCCCTAACGGGCTTCAATGGAGTGATCACCTACCCGTTAGGAACAATAGAACTCATGGTCACATTTGGTGACGACACTCGAGATAGCACTTTGTACAGGACGGTCCGCACGACGTTCCTCGTACTCCCCCTCAAATCATGCTATCGATTGTATCATTGGTAGGCCGACCACGGGCAAGCTAGAGGTGTGACATCAACAAAGACATCCGAAGATGAAATTCTCTGGCAAAGACGACCGGTAGTTATTACACGGCGGCCGACCCAGAGGCGCAAGAAGGTGCCACGATCCGTATCAACAAATTTGCGATGAGGTAGACCTTGGCCCAAATGTTCGAAGCACTGGCGAAGGCCATCAAGTCAATGTCACTGATCTGGATGCTCGGTATGATCCAGACAGCGACCCAGAGGACAACGATGATGACTTAGCCCGAGAGCTGAAAAACAGGTTGAAAAGGCCAGAACCTCATGGAGAGCTAATAGATGTGCAGTTGGGAGACGACCCAACAAAGATAGTCAAGCTCGGTAGCGACCTACCAGAGCAAGTGAAGCAAGACCTTGTGCAATGTTTGAGAGACTATGCTGACCTGTTCGCATGGCAGGCATCAGACATGCCCGACATTCCTATCGAAGTAGCCTGCCATCAACTTTCAGTCGATGAAGGGGTTAAGCCGGTCGCTCAAAGAAGACGCACTCAGAACGAGGAAAAATCTCAAGCCGCTGCAAAGGCCGTTGAGGACCTCATAAAGGCCAATTTCATAGAAGAGATCAAGTACACGACCTGGCTATCCAATGTCGTGTTGGTCAAAAAGAAGAACGGCAAATGGAGAATGTGTGTAGACTACACTGACTTGAATAGGGCATGCCCGAAGGATGCCTTCCCCGTACCCAACATCGACAAGCTGGTCGATGGGGCCTCGGGCTACAAATTACTGTCTTTTCTGGACGCTTACTCTGGATACAATCAGATCACGATGTATCCGCCCGATCGGCACAAGACGGCCTTCATGACCGATCGGGGAAATTTTCAGTACAAGGTGATGCCTTTCGGCCTCAAGAACGCTGGAGCGACCTACCAGCGAATGATGAACAAAATTTTCAAGAGGCAGATCGGTCGAATCTCAGAGGTGTATTTGGACGACATGATCATCAAAAGTGTAACCGACCCAGATCATGTGAGCGACCTCAGAGAAATATTTGAAGAAGCTAGGAAGAACTCACTTAGACTGAATCCTGAGAAATGTACCTTTGGGGTGAGGGCCGACAGATTTTTGGGCTTCCACCTGATTGAAAGAGGGATAGAAGCAAACCCTGAGAAGTGTAGGGCGGTCGCCGATATGAGGCCGCCCACGACTAAAAAAGAAATACAACAGCTGAATGGCATGGTGGCCGCTCTGTCCAGGTTCATTCCCAAAGCGGCCTGCAAGTCGCTGCCACTGTTTAAACTCCTCAAGAAAGATGTAGACTTTGAATGGACCGACCAATGCCAGCGTGCATTGGACGAATTGAAGCAAGCTTTGGTTAGCCCGCCCATCATGACCAAGCCGTTGCCGGGCGAGACGTCAGATATCAGACTTGGCTATACGAGAGAAGAAGTTCGAAAGCGCTGTGCTAGTCAGAGAGAACGATCTAAAGCAGAATCCGGTCTACTTCATAAGTAAAGTGCTGCAAGGGCCCGAGCTGAGGTACCAAAAGATAGAGAAGTTTGCTCTTGCACTCCTGATTGCTGCTCGAAGGTTGAGACCCTACTTTGTGGCCCACCAGGTCGTGGTAAGGACCGATCAGCCAATCAGGCAAGTCCTCCATCGGCCGGACCTGGCGGGACGAATGATAAAGTGGGCGGTGGAGCTCAGTGAATTTGGCATTAAATTTGAATCCAGATCGGCCGCAAAAGCGCAGGTGTTGGCCGACTTTATAGCGGAAATGACTCCTACCCCAGAAGATCAAGCTGGAACGACCTGGATCTTGCACGTAGATGGGTCGTCTAATAGTAAAGGAAGTGGAGCCGGCCTAATACTAGAAAATTCTGAAGGCCTCGCCGTGGAGGTGTCTCTCGACTTTCGCTTTCCATACATCGAACAATCAAAGCCGAATATGAGGCGTGCATAGCCGGCTGCGGCTCGCCGCCAGGACTTCAATGTCGACCGGGTTGAACTTCGATCAGACTCCTTGCTTGTCGTCTCGCAGATCAAAGAACTATATGATGCGAAGGACGACGTGCTGAAGAATTACCTAGCCAGAGTAAGAGAGCTTCTTAAGCGATTCGACCGTCTTTGAAGTGACTCACATGCCTCGGACCGAAAATGTTCGAGCAGATATATTATCAAAGTGGCAAGTACCAAGACTCGGAAATCACGGTAAGTTTGATTCAGAGACTCTAAATCGGCCGAGCGTTTCAACCAAGCCAAGTCGATCGTTGGTCGTTACGTGTCAAAGACAGATTGATTGGATCGCCTCATCCCGAGATACATTGTTGAAGGGAAGAACCGAGCGATCCGGCAAGCTAAGTTGGTCAGGCTCAGAGCGACCAAGTACTCGGTTATAGAAGGAAAGTTGTACAGGAGAGGGTTCTCCTCTCCATTGTTAAGGTGTCTTACGTCGGTCGAATCCGACCATGTCTTTGAGGACATTCATGAAGGTATTTGTGGAGTCACCCGGGCGCTCGCTCCATAGCTAAGAAGGCTCTCGTGGGCGGCTATTATTGGCCGACCATGGACGAAGATGCCAAGAAGCTCGTTCGAAGTGCAAGAAATGCCAAATACATGCCGATGTCCACATTGCACCTTCCACTGAGTTGCAAAGTCTTGTCTCCCTTGGCCGTTTGCTTGGTGGGGCATGGATTTGCTAGGCCCGTTTCACTGCTCCGAGCCGTTCAAATTCTTGATCGTGGCGGTAGATTATTTCACAAAGTGGGTCGAGGCCGAGCCTCTTGCAACCATCACCTCGGCGAAAGTAAGCAAATTCTTACGGCGGTGTGTGTTGGCGTTTTGGGATCCTCAAAGAACTAATAATGCATAACGGCACCCAATTCACAGACAAGAGATTCAGAGAAATGTTGGCGACTTAGGGTAAAACAAATTTCACCTCGGTCGAGCACGCCAGACAAACGGCCAAGCTAAAGCGGCCAACAGGTAATTTTGCGTGGGTGAAGCGTAAGACTCGATGAAGCGAAAGGAACTGGGTCGAAGAGTCGCGATCCGTTCTATGGGCTTACGGGACGACCCTCACTCAACGGCCGGGAGTCCCCATTCGCATCGGTATATGGGATTGATGCCGTGATACCCATAGAGATGGGCGAAGCCGAATTGGAGAACTTCGAATCCCCTACGGTGGTTGATAACGGCCCAGGGCTATTCGAGAAGAGTTGGACCTAATTGAAGAGCTGCGCACGCAGCGTCACTAAGAGAGCAATTGATCAAACAGAAGGTCACAACGGATACAACACTCGCGTGCAAAGAGAGACTTCACGGTCGGCCACCGTTCTAAGACGGCCGACGTGGGAAAGCAGAATGCACGCCAAGGGAAGCTCGCACCAAATTGGGAAGGTCCATACAGGGTCATCAACAAGACTGGAAAATGGGCTTACGAGCTGGAAACTATGGATGGGGCGACTATCCCCAGAACGTGGAATGCAGAAAAACTTAGGAAATATTACGTTTGAATGTAACGAATGATTTGAATGTAATGACGACCGACCTATGAATGAAAAGCAGGCAGGCACTCTTTTTCCCACTGGGTTTTTTACAGAGGCCTGACCTTTAGAAATATGATGTGTTCTTTACTTTCTCGCAAGAATGTATGACCGGTCGCTCAAGATTGCCCGTGGCAAAGGAGCGATCGAAGATTATCAACTTGATCAGATCGTCGAAACGATCTACCTCGAGAGCCATCGAAATGGCCCAAGGGTTAGATAACCCGCGAACCTCAGGTCGTCGAAACGACCGCGGCGTATGCCGCCGAGGCGGCACAAGCAACGATCACCGAAGTTGACTCGAACAGCGCCATCGAAAATGGCCCAAGGTTAAGTGATAACCCAACGTAATGTGCCGTCGAAGCGACTACCACTCGAGATCATCGAAATGATCCCAACGGATGCCATCGAAATGGCCCGACCGAGTGCCATCGAAATGGCCCAACCATAAACGAGCGCTATCGAAATAGCACAAAACGGCCGCCGAGCGGCCTACAAGTTCGAAATGACTAAGGCGAATAAATGCAAGAAGTACACAGACATAGCAATGTAAATTTGAACAGGCGTAATTAAAGGCAAGTAAAAATTGTCATTACAAACACGGGACGCCCGGTCGAAGCCGAGCGCCCACGAATTGAAAAACTGCACGAAGGCAGGAAAATTGTTATGCCCGAAGGCGAGTTAAACTATTACAGAAATTACTCCGCTCGCAGGCGGGCTTCAGAGGCTTCAGAAAAGAACGGTGGCCGGTCGAACGACATTTCCCTGTTCGTCAACCTGCTCGGGCAGCATGATCTTGTTATCCACCACGTAATGGGCGGGATTTATCATCTTCTCATCGAAGTTGATCTTTAGATCTGCATTCAAGGCACGCGCCTGAGCAAGGGCGTTATAGAATTGCTCGATTGCTGCCTCCCGACCGGCCTGGGCCACCATTTGGATCTTCGCCTGCAGCTCGGCATTCTCGGCCTCGGCACCGCCTTATCCTTTCTCGCGATTCAAGGTCGCTTTTAGACCGCTTCACCGCCGCCTAGCTCCTTATTCCTCTTGGCAAGTTTGGCCCGGTCCTCCTCCGCCCCCAAGAGCTTCTTTCTTGGCCTTGGAGAGCTTGTCGTACTTCACTGCAGCTCGGCCAAAGACTCTGGCGCCATGAGCCTCGCAAACAGAGATCGTCCCGCCGTTAGTTAGTCGGTCGACCTAAAACGAAAGAAATAACGAGTGAAAAAACAAGTACCTTCGGCCGGCCCACGCCCTCGGCCATGATTTTGTCTATCCCCGCTGCAGAGAGCGCGGACCTCCATCGGCCTCTTCTCGAACCACTCGAGCTCGACTGCCCTAGCTTCTCAAGAGAGAGAATAGGAAGGTCGGCCTTGGCGGAATCCATGTTCGGCTGTCGAGCCGTATCCGCTTGGCGGAGCGATCGTCATTACGAGCAAAGCATCGAACAGCTTGACCGTCTGCGCACGCTTCTTCTTTTTGGCCCTCGGGGAGAGGGGGCACCTTGGAGGACGATTCAGGGACTTCCCCTGGCCGGGATCCGTCGTACCTCCTAGCTCCTGGAATCGCAGCAGGGTTCAGAACTGACTCGATCACGGCCCAATTTTTACCGGCCATTCTTTCTGCAAAATAACGAGTTATGAGTTAGAAGAAAAGATTGACAGCAAAAATGTAAAGACAAAGTTCAAAAGCAAACCGATTTCGGCCTCCAGTTCCTGGCCCTCGAGCAAGACAAAGGGTCGACAAGGTATGTCGCCCTTAGGATCTGGACGCATCATGCCCGCCAGCGCTTTGATCATATCCAGAGACTGCAGGTCGGCCTCCCCCAAGTCTTTGACAGTGTAAATGTAATCCCCAGGTCGCCTGCAGAAATGGGCCTCGTTCCACATGATGGGGAAATAAGGGGGACCGAGCATGCCGTCCGGTTGAACCTCCGATACGGCTTTACCAGCCTCTTCAGTGGGAACGATCCAAAAGTACTGGCTTCTCCAGGCCGCTCCCAAGGATTCTTGGTACGCTTTGAAGAACCGGTGATGAGTCTTCTGCATCTTGAAGGAGACCCGCCCTCTTCTCCTTGTTGGCCTTCTCCCGAGCCACTCACTCAAGAGGTAAAAACAAAGCATCATCGACACCGGCCGACCAAGCTTAGTCAAAAGAACTTCAAAGGTCTTCAGAAACGCCCATGCGTTAGGGTGGAGTTGTGAAGGGGCGACCCCGATGTGACGCAGACGCCACGTTGAAATTCGAAAGAAAAGGAGGGTAATCTTCATCCTCTCGAACACGAGCCGATACATCGTGAACTTGAAGTTGGGAGAACAGGTTGCAATATCTTCACCGTCCTTCATACCTCTCACCCTCCAGCCCGGTGAGTCATCGAGACAGCTCCGCAGATCGGGCAAAGCATCGTGGCCGACAGTGATAATGCTCCTATTAGAGCGAAGAGTTTTCGATACCCAAGACATGTCAGACACATCTCGGGCTATATCTGCTTGAACCTCGGCCCGACCTTCGTTCGACCCTCCGATGTTTACCTCAAGGGCGAGCTCATCGGCTTCAGTGAACCACCTCTTCCCCGTGGACTTCTTCGGCTCGGCGCGCGCCGGCCTCCACCATCTCCTCGTCCACGACCGGGACGACACTCTGCGCTTCATCATCGTCAATGATAATCACATCGACATCTTCTTCTCCTCCCTCCGCTCGAGAAACAATGTCCTCTGGCAGTGGAGAGTTGCACGGCCGCTCCTCAGAATGGACGGACCTGGATCCGTGGCTCTTTGAGTGGCCGATCTCGACCGGAAGAACGAGAACTCGAGCTCGTCATCGCTCAAGAAGCGCTGAAGAGCTAGAACCTTTGTCGCCCGAAGGCGACTTAGGCTCGCTGCGTGAGGATTGGGCCCGCCCGCCTCGACATATATGTAGCGAAGGATTGCGGTGGTTTTTAGGGAATACGGCGGTCGGTTTTCGTCGGGGCATGCAAAAACACCGTGATAGAGGAACGAGTCGGTCGATCGAAAGCGTAACACTCATGAGAGGGGCGATGTGGCCATCCTCGACCGACACCCCTATCACGAGGCGTGGGAAAGTACGAAACACTTTCAAAGAAAAACTCAAGTTCGAGAAAATAGAAGTAAAGATCGATCCATACCTTGAGTAGATGTTGCGGATCGGTCGCGAGTAAGTAAAAGCTTGACTATGAATGCAAGTCGGCGGCAGACGAGTCGGTCATTGGCCGCGAGCAATTCTTGGAAGTGTGAGAAATGAACTTCGTGAGAAGGGCTATTTATAGTGCGGACTCATAGCGCGAAGGGACCAGGGATACGGCGTCATAACGTTTCGTCTTCTCATCAATGGTTGCCTCCGCACAACCTCGGAAACACCAAACGTCATGTCCGGAATGTCGGTGAAGACCAACCGTCACACAAGACGGCCGATGGTTGGCGGGCGGTGCGACACCGCCCTATCGGGAAAGCAAACGGCGCGTCCGTTCATCAAAGTAACCTCACTCACGGGGGCATCGATTCAAGCCTCGGCCGCTCTTAAGCGACCTAGGCTTGGGGGCAACTGTTCTCGGGTGTATCGGCAAATACGAAGCGCCATCAAAGAATCGGGCTCGCGGCCCGGCCAACTCGATCGCCCAAACACGCCGCTTGAGCGCATTCTCGCCGCCGAAAATCTCGCTAACGGTCGGCCCTCGCAGATATATACGCCATTCGCATATGGTGTCGTGCACGTTCTCTAACCTTGTGCTATCTGCCCGAGCGACCTCTCACTAGATCGTCGGAGTGTCTTTGCAGGTACCACCCGAGGTGCTCAACGCGTGAAGCCAGGACCGGTCCTTTCACTCATTCAACGACCGGCCCATTCGACGAAGCAACAACCACTTCAACTCTTCATTGGTCAAGGTACGATCAAAAGCTATTTTCCAGTCCAAAATTAAACATATTTTTGCGTATATGTACCTTCTTAACAAGGCATTGATCGCTGTATTGTTAGAGAAGATGCAGAGTGGTTTTTTAGGGTTTTCAGTTACTAGATCTGTGATAGAAAACAAGTGTGCCGGTAGATAGAGTTGTGCTAAGAAAACTATCAAGTGTTTTGGCCTGTGTTGGCCTGTAAGTGTAAACTATTTGGAAAATAGTGGAAATATTCATTGGGTGTGAAGAGTGGAGTAGCCCAAGGTGTACCCATGTTAATTTGGGTGAACTACTATACTTTTTGTGTGTTCTTTACTACTTTTCTCTATAGCTTTCTTAACAACACTTTGCTTACCTTAAGAAAACTCTTCTAAAGACACATACACACACAGTGCGCTCATAGCTTTGTATCAATGAAATTCTACATTTTACTCAAGCTATTGTATTGGAAGTAACTTCTTAACAAGTCATAAGTTTGTTGTATTGTTAGAGAAGTTGCCTAAGTAGTTTCTTAGGAATTTTCAGTTACTAGTTTGGCTTGTAAAGTGTAAACTATTTGAAAAATTATGGAAACACTCACGGGGTATGAGAAGTGGAATAGTAATTGTTTATTTGGGTGAACCACTATACTTCTTATGTGTTATTTAAGTTTTTCTTAACAACTCTTTCAAACAGAATTTGTTTTAAAAGAAAAACCTTTTCTGCACAACTGTAAGAAGGTTGCTTTACGAAGCTTCTCAGTTTTCTAAGCAAATCTTCTTACACTATTTACTTTCAAAATGCACATCATTTTATCTCTTCTCTACAACACACACCTTTTATCAATATCATTATCAATGTAAGAAGCAAGCAAAACTGTTTACATCTTATTCTTTAAAGTATCTTCTTACACAGTCTAGCTTCCAAGAAGATACAAGAAGTCAGTAGATTCTCAAGTGCATATCTTGTTAGAACATTGACTTATATCTTCTTAAGCAATTTGGTTGGTCTAAATAGATTTTAAAAAGGGTCACAATTCAAACTCCATTTTCTTGTGACATAAATTGACTTCACAGATTCCTTCTCAGTGTCTCAAGCTCGAGTCTTGGGTGTGGCAAAAACTTTATTGGAAGGGGAGAACCAAACAGACCGGCAAAGCTACATACCCGTGACCAGGTTCATTGTCATAGATTAGTCATCAGAAAAGTCAATGGATAACACACGCCAATATTACGGTAACCAAAAGATAAATAAAAATGTCTAAAAACAATTGGAAATGTCTGAAACCTCATCTATGATGGGAAAAACACTCAACTTGTTGGTTCTCAAATACATTGAAAATACAACTTTGAGGAAATGATGTGTAGGGTTTTTTCCTCCAAACGTCACCCTTAGGGTAGGTTTGGAAGAAGAGAAAAAGAGAAGAGAGGGATTTTCTATTGTTTGACACTCTCTCTTCTCTCTTCCTTTCCTTTCCCCCCTCTTTCTCTTCTACCAAACACACCCTTAGTTTAAAATAATACTAAATTAATCTCGTCCCTTTCTCTCGTAAACCGAATAGTAGAAAGTCACTCTCTCTTTTCTTTTTCTGTTATCTCTTCCTCTCTCTCTCTTTTCTACCAAACATATGCTTAGGCTAATAAAGACACAAAGCGCAACACATGTTGCAGGAAAATGCAACGTGAGTTCTCTCTAGTGGTTTTTTCCAAATCGACGAACTGCTGGTTTTTGCCAATTTAACCGACGTTTCTTTGGTTTGACAATACTTATAACAGTTTAGTGGGTTGTCTTGACTGGCTAAAAATTCGGCTCCCAGTCGAACCATACAGTCTTATTTCTAGCTAGTTTCCATGATGAGTATGGTTAATATCTACCAATCATCAACTTGGGTGGAATATGACTGAGTTCCATTAATTTGAATTCAAGCACGCGTGTTGAAACCGGCTCAACAGGCATGTGCTTCAACTAAATAGAACTACATGTTAGTTGAGAAATCTCGATGTTTGTTATAGGTAGTTAAAATTTGTTGTGATTTAGTTATTATTATTTCAGCAATGAATGTAATTATAAGAAGGTATCGAGTTGTTCTATCTCCACAGCAATCGTGAACTCAATTAGTGTTCTTAAGTGGAGTTCACACCTCCACTTCACTTTTAAAAACTACATCCAACATTTACTCTAAAGGCGAATCCTTTAAGAACCCAATTTGGATTTCACTACTTATTCCACTTTTAATTTGGGTCCCACAACTTATCACTCTTTCTCTCTCCAAAATATTATGGTTTATGTTCAAGAACGGGAATCATAGGGAAGAATCGAAATTGATTAATTGTTGAAAACATTTCTCATTCAGCTTACGAATTCCAATCGTAAACCCAAGAAAGTGGGTCGTACCTATGAAACCAATATAAATCCACCGCTGGAGATGATCTTCCTCAACAATCAACACCTCCATTGTAATTATTTGAGAAACTTTATCAAAAGACTTTGTTATCTGGTTTCTCTTTTCTCTAAAATTCTCGTGTTTACTTTTAAACATTCTCACAATCTAGCATATACTCACGAGTCAAAAGTCACTACTATCAATAAAAAGTTAGTGATTGAATTTTAGAGAAAGAAAAATATAATACCCATCTTTAACTCTATAACTAAATTAATGACATTCAAATTTTTTGTCTCTAATGTTTTCTCTAGTAGTGACTTATGTAAGTCCTTGACATAGGAGTGCCAATTTTTTATGTTATGGTTGCTCCTGAAGTACCGGGGAAAAACTGATTTAGCTCATCTAGGAGATCTGTATGACCCTCGAGAAGTGAAGCAACCTGGAAAAATTAAGGTTAACATACAATTAGAATAATTATCTAAATCATACTTGAAAAATGACCTAGGTTTTGTTTGGCAATTAAAAAAGTGACGGATAGCAGATAAACTAACTTATAGTGAATGAGGTAGTGGATAACAGATAAGATAGTGGATTGAATTTACAGTGATTGATAAAATTAGCAGTTGAAGTAACTTATAAAAATAAAATTATGTAAATAGACATTTGTAATTAATACTTAAAAATGAGAGAGCAATCCGTTTAATAGAGGATAAATTAGGAATTTAATGAAAGTAACCAATGTACAATTGAGAGAAAAAAATAAAACGCTATAAGTTATAAGCTCAAACGCTACTTCAAGAAATATTTAAAAAAATGCTATAAGCAAGTGGAAAAACACTAAAAAGTAGTTGTGCCAAACACTTACAACTAACGGATCCGCTATAAACTATCCGCTATAAGCTACCACATGACTATATAGAACCTTAGTACAATACTTATACGTAAGAGCAAGGAAGCATATAAAATCCAATAATATAAGTATATAACACATTCGTCTAACTCCAAACACAATAACATAGTCATAAATGGCACATACCTCCTGATATGTCTCAGACATAGACCTTTTTCCCTCTCCCAGCATGTTGATGTTGTCTAGGAAAGATTTGAAAACACAACCATCGCCTTGAAACCGAGCCTGCAGAAAGAAACTCAATGATCATACTTCTATGGAATAGGTGATTGTTGATTAATATTTTGTAATCTTTCCATAAACATTAGTCCTAATTTAATTTGACCAATAAAGAGTATACACTAATTATTGTGGCCCGTGTTTTGAAAAAAACAATCTACAATCGGAATTGTGACTGCAATCGCATTGCGATCACATGCGTCGGTTATGAAATCGCAACTGTGATTTAAAACCTAGTTGACTATACCAGGGTCCAGGGGAGCATTAATTAGGAGCAAGACTGATCTAATGACCAATACTACCAAGATATGTCAACACCACATCTCGATCCACTCGAAATCATATATAAAACATTAAGTATATGGGTCATTTATCTTATATGTCTTTCATTTAATTCATTTCTAGTTTAACCAGCCACATTATTCCAACATTTATGTGGTAAACGACATACAAACATGACATACCCTAATAAATTTAACAAAGTTGAATTACCTTAACCTTACTCACAAACTTTGTAGCATCTTCATATGTACCATTCCTCCCTATAGAAGGTAGTAATTCATTCCCCAGTGGAACTACTTGAGATTGATTAAGCATTTTCTGAGGAGGTTGTATATCCTCTGATGAAACTTTGATTTCATACTGAGGAAGTTGTTCATTCTCTAATGGAGTTGCTATTTGATATTCATTACACATTCTCTTAGGAGGATGTTCATCTTCTAGTGAAACTGTGATTTGATGACTACTTGGTAAGAAGTTGTTAAATCCCAAAAGTAGATCCTTATGTTCTTTAAACAAATCCTTCACTTTTGCTATAGCATCCTCAACATTAATTCTGCAAATGATCAAATTAAAACAAATACAAATTAATTTTCCCTAACAAAATCAACATATTTTCTCCCAATAAAAACTATATGAAATTAATTAAGAAAAAATAATTGATATAGTTCAATATTGGTACAACTTAACCAAACCTTTTGTCTCTGTAATCCTTCATTAATTCCAAAAAGGAACTATAGATTTCGTTCTTGTCATGGAAGACATCTTTTACTGCCTTAAGATATGATAAGGCATTGTCTTCAATTTTCTTCTTAGAGCCTTCACTTGTCATTTTGAGGTAGTAACTTTGAGCTTCATTCCACAAAATTTCATAAAATATGTACAACGTTATGGTAGTTAATAGTAATGTAATTAACATTTTATTAAAGAAGTAATCAAGCAAAATTAAATATAAGAACTATTTTGTCGTATCTCAACATAAAATATTGGAGGTAAGACCTAGATTGCCTTTGAAAAAATATGGGTGATTTATCAAATCTCAATTGTATCCCTCAAAATTTGATACATGAATCTTAGTAATTTAATATCAATGTATGTAATCTAAACTTACAAATATACAACTCAATCATGTGTCTCGGTGGAATTTACCTTTTAGATGATCCCTAGGCTGGTTTAGGAAAAATATGGGTAACTTACTCTCACTTGGATTCACTCAAAACTTGACACATATATCTCAATAATTTAATGTGAATGTGATGAAAAAACACAAATATATTTTAATTGAGAAAGATACTGAACTCAGGCCACCAAAAAAAATAAAAAAAAGTGGAACTGATTTATTGGTTTCACATCATAATGGTAAATTACCTACATTTTTCCAAGGGTAGCCTCGAATTTACCAGCATTCAAATACCAAAAAAAAATTAGGATAAAAGAAGCCCAAGACTTGGCTTGTTTGGTTGAAGAGAAATAAGAAATAGCTAGGTAGATAGGATGGAGAGAAATATGGAAGAGATAATAAATTTCTTTTGTTTGATAGAGAAAATAAGTAGGAAACAAGGAAAGAGAAGAGAAATGATGAACGAGAAAAACCCAATGTTTAACAACATTACCATTTTATCTTTATTGTTTTAATATTTTATTTTGTGGTAAGGGTAATGTTGCCTTTTGATATATGATACTATCTCTTTTCACTTTCTCTTCAACCAAACAAAATAGAGGAATAACTTTTTCTCTTTCTATCATCTTTCTCTCATACCAAACAACCTATTTAATCTACTCTCTCTCTCTCTCTCTCTCTCTCTCTCTCTCTCTCTCTCTCTCTCTCTCTCTCTCTCTCTCTCTCTCTCTCTCTCTCTCTCTCTCTCTCTCTCTCTCTCTCTCTCTCTCTCTCTCTCTCTCTCTCTCTCTCTCCTATTTTTCTCTTTGAACCAAACATATTGATCTAGATTATCTACAATCGTTGTACGTTGCAGCATACTGCACAAATCTCATTAGATCTAAAGGGTACATATCTAGGTAGCTCATTGCACCATACAACTGTAGTAGAAGATGTTTCACTTTGAAGATCTAACGACTATGAAACCGCTGCATCACATAACGATTGCATATGAGCATATATTTAGCCAGATTAAAGAAAGTAACAAAGTTTTCACCATCAACTATCATCAACTATAAAATGTAGAATGGTCAAAAAAAACTATAAAATGTAGAAGGTCAAACTTAGTTATAGATGCAAGGATTTCACGTTCAGACATTGAACTATAAAAAAAGAGAACATCATATAAAACAAAGCAGCAAAATGATTATTGAAGTCAAAAACCTGGACTTACAATATTTTCCGCCCAAATTGCAAACAGCATACACAAAATGATTTTGATTATTACTACTATGACTAATATACTAGTATTCTTATATATGGAATTTAAAGAAGAAAGAGAAAGTTATTTTATTGTAATATATTTGATTTTGATTATGAGAGATAATTTGACTATATTAATTAGAAGAGAAAAGTAAAAATTAAAAAATAAGTCTTCTATAAATAAAAGTTTATAATTATTTTGCTTTGACTAAAAAATTATACAATATTTTTATTATATTTATAATTACAAAATATTATAACTTTCAAATTTTATAAATATTTCTATAAAATTTTGAGTAAAAAATTATTATTTTGAAAAATTATACAATATTTTTATGTAGCATTTGTTAGATGATTTTAAAATAATACCTTTTACAAATTCATTCAAATCATAAATAAATTAATAATAATTTTTTTCTGGAATCTACATAGATAGTTTACATTTAATTTCGCATAAAATGTGTTGTGTCTTTTACTATTTCTATTTAATAAATATTTTCATACATTAAATGTGTCATCCTTTTTTTTGGATAGGCAATGTTAGTGGGGGCGAGTAAATGTTAGTTTTCGAGATTTGAACACGAGACCTTATTTTAGCATTCAATTGGTGCACTCCTCCTTAATCTCTTAGTTCGCCAACTGAGCTATCTTCTTGGGATATTAAATGTGTCATCCTTCGTTAAACCTGAATTTAAATTTCTCTATCTTCATTGCAAAAACATGTTTTCCATTAAATTTGATTACTATATACTCTATTTGGTATCATTTATAAGTGATCGTTCCTGATCTCTAGGTATGATTCTGATGTAGTCTTGTAGCTCAGTCGCTGAACGTCTTGGTGTCGAAGTCTGGGTCGCACCTGGGTGGTACCTGCGAGTACACTCCGACGCCCAAGTCAGCAATCAATGGTGAATAGTGAATAGTAATAATGACGTACCTACCTCTTGAGATTCGTGCCATCTTTATAGTGATAGTTATTGGGCCTTGTTGACAAAGATTGGGCCTCGAGCCCACTCTGCACGATTGCCCCCAAGCCCGGGTCATTTGGTAGGCGGGCTAAGGCTTGATTTGCTGCCCCCATGTGGTGACCTTGATGCGATCTGACCAATGGGTCGCGCGGGACCAAATGTCCGATCGTTGCTGTCTTGTCGCGGTCGCTTCGACTTCTCTGCAGGTGACATTAGTGCTGAGGCGACGCTTGGTTCGAGTGTTGTGATTTCACATCTCCGAGGTGACGTTTGGCCTCCTCAAGGTGCGCCGCGTTTTGGGGCTGAAGTGTCTCTTGGCCCACTATATAAGGTGGTGGGGTATTGTTGGAAGCCATCTTTCGCTCTTCATTTCTTCTGCGCTCTGAAAAGAGGAGAACGACCTTTTTGGCTCATTGCATCCCGTTCGCCGCTCGCTCAGAGCAACTCGCCCGTGCCCCCGCGCGAGATTCATCTATCGGCCTTTCGTGTAACACGACCGTTCTTCTTCTTTAACTTTGACTATTTCCTTTGAAATTCCAACCGGTGGAGGGTAGCAGGTCGGGGTCGACCAAGTCGCCCTCTCTCGCGTCAACGTTTGATTTTGACCGCCTCCTCTCGCGAGTTTTACGCCCGACGTAAACAAACTTCGCCGCATCTCCGGTGGCCCGCCGCTTCGATAGCGAGAGCGATGGCTCAACCAAGTTCAGCTCCGAGGGATCGCCGACGCCTAATAACGAGTCGCCTGTGAATTCTAGCCCCGCCAATCGCCTCCAATGATCCAAACGGCCGCTCGAAACTTCGAGTTCGACCGCCGCCGCCCTCCTCGATTCTCTCGATCCGAGCGACACGGGACGGATCAACATTCTATGGGAGACGCCAAGATTCGACCACCGCCGCTCCGAGGTTCGAGCCGTTAGTAATCAATCCACCAAAACCCGGCCCCTTACAAATCGTGCCCGAAGTTGCCCAGTCTTGTCTTAGGGCGGATTGCCGATATCGACGCAGCGCGTCGAAAGCGGAGACATGTCTTGGGTTTCCGAGATTCTAAGGAACCATAGGAGCAAGGTCCGCCGCCACTCTTCGGATGAACAAGACTTGACCTTGATTTTTTATGTTGACGGGTGGCGTGAGTCAAGGAAGGCATGGAGAAAGACAAAAATATAGTGACACGGCATGACGAGGTGAAATTCACGATGTATCGGGTCGTCTTTGAGCGGATGGGGATCGCCCCTCCTTTTACGGTTTCAAAGGCAAGTCCTTCGATACCTTAAGGTCGCCTCTCTCGCCTAAATCCGAATGCTTCATGGCCTCGCAAGGGTTCAAGATGTTTTGACGGCGCCGGGCGGCCGGTCTCTTTGAGGTCGCTTTTTTACCGATGGAGATGAGTTACCTTTACGAGCACGGCACCAGGGGGGCTCGCAAGAGGCCGTTTCTTTGAAGAACAAGTCGCAATACAACTTTTTCAAGCCATACATGGAGTCTCGCCAAGCCGGGTGGAAAACGATTTCTTCCGGACCGTTCCTTATACGAAGGAGGCGATAAAAGGATAGCCAACTTGATACCCGAAAAGAATGTCGGGACGCACACTTGTGCCGACCGTTTGGTCGTTCGACCATTTCTTAAAGAAACCGGGGCGACTCTTACAAGGAAATTGAGCTCAATATTGGGGATATTGAGACGATCCACGAACTCAAACGGTTTGCCTCTCGCGTCCCAGGGGGTCGTATCAAAATCAACAAGATCGTTGACGCCCGAGGCATGGAGGCCGTCAAAGCTGCTATTGGTAGATGTTTGCTAAGATCTTGCTTTTGCGCAGTATATTTTGTATTGTTTCTAAGTCGCTTTTTTCTTTTTGCAGTTGACATGGCGGGCGTTCAAGATTTTGATTTCTTTAGCAAATGGACAGGTGAAGATGGCGAAGACTCTCCTCCAAGGAACGCCGCAAAGAATCGCCGAGGAGACGCCCACTAAGGGAGGTCGTTAACGAGGCGTTGCTTATTGATTTGGAAAACCCAGCGGCCCAAACTCCCAGTGCTGACAGGCGAATCCTCAATCTCAGCCCTGTTTCTGCTGGGAAAACGAACAAACGGGGACGCCAAGAGGACGGTGGCCCGCATGAGAAGAAAAAGCACAAACACCATAAGAGTAAAGGTCATTCAAGTCGGTCGTCCAATATCGACCTGCTCGGTCTTGGTGATGATGACTGCGCCCGCTTTAAAGAAGAGCCCTTCAAAGTGATGGCTGACGTAATGAAAGCGGCCGACCAGCTCTTTGCAAAGTATCAAGAGGGAGAATCTGAACGCCTGGCAGGTAGGCGAGCTATTTATAAAATTTCTTATCTTGAAGACGACCTGTCAGACAAAAATTTTAAACTATCCTCTGCTTTGTCTAAATTGATAGTTCTGGCCGAAGAGCGGTTGGAGCTGCTTAAGAAGATCGAAGAGCTCGAGCCGAAGGCCCAACAGGTCGCCACTTACGAGCAAAAGCTTCAAGATGCAGAAACTCAAATGGCGGCCTTAACACTTTCAAAACCGAGCCGGGGTGGTCGTGACAACGCGATTGCCTGGGGATAAGGCGGTCATTGAAAAAGATCGAGGTGAACAGAGGTCGGGCGCTGGCGAAGAAAAAGGAATTGTTCGATCGGTCACTTCTTTGAAGACGGTCGACTGTGGAGAAGGAACGAGACAAGTACAGAGATCTCTTCAAGGAGGCCCGTGCATTTAGGGCTTTGGGAGCGCCAAATACCAATTCACCAATGCGGTTGATCAACTAAAGCTCGTAAACCCGTCCCTGGTCGTCGATGACACCGTGGTTAATTACGAACACTGCGTGGTGGGTCAAGAGATCGTTATTCCTCAGAAGGTCGAGAAGGAAAGGTCGTCCGTGACCAGGTCGTTGTTTTTCCTGCTGATCAGCCTTAGCTTTACTTCCTTTTGTTTAGCCCGCCTGCGAGCGGTGTTTAGTATGTAGAATTTCGCGCTACTGCGAGCTGCTTTTAAATATTTTGGAATCATTTTGTTCAAATTGGAGATTTATGTTTAATGAAAGTCCACGGTTGTTTAATGAAAGTCCACGGTTCCTTTGTTCAAATTGTCGGCCATTCTACGACCTTCAATATTTGCAAGTTGTTACTCGCCTTTTAAAGTTTGCGAGTTTGCAGGCCGCTATTCGCAATGGCTCGTTTCTAGGCCATGCGATGGCACCTTTGTAAATTTATGGGTCGCTACTCGGCGGCTCGCACATTACCATTCGATGGCACTTTATAATTTATGGGCGCTACTCTGGCACTCGCATTTTACCATTCGATGGCACTTTATAATTTATGGGCCGCTACTGGGGACGGCTCGCATAATGCCATTCGATGGCACTTTACAATTTATGGGCCGCTACTGAGCGGCTCGCATAATGCCATTCGATGGCACTTTATAATTTATGGGCCGCTACTCGGGACGGCTCGCATAATGCCATTCGATGGCACTTTACAATTTATGGGCCGCTACTCGGAGCGGTTCGCATTTTACCATTCGATGGCATTAGTCAACTCGGTGACATCTCGGTCGCTCTAATGCTACTTGCATGATGAGCGACCGGTCATACAATCGTGCATGAGATAAACAACAAGTTTTTAAAAGGTCGGGCCTCTGTAAAAAACCCCTATGAGGAAAAAGAGCGCCCGCCTGCTTTTCATTAATTTCTGATCGTTTGAAACATGCTTGGCATTTATACATAGTATTTCCTCAGTTTTTCTGCGTTCCATGTCCTAGGGATGGTCGCCCCATTCATGGTCTCTAACTCATAAGCTCCTTTGCCTGTTTTGTTGATTATGCGGTAAGGTCCTTCCCAATTTGGTGCGAGCTTCCCTTGCCGAGCGTTCTTGTTTCCCACGTCCGCCCGCCTGAGGACGAGCTGACCAATTAAGAATTCCCTTTTCTGTACGCGAGAATTATATCTTGCAGCGACCTTCTGCTTGACTAGTTGTTCTTTGAGAGAAGCTTTGGTTCGCAGCTCGTCTACTAGATCGAGCTCTTCTCCGAGGCTCGCTCATTTTCTTCCGCGGTGGTGGGTTGGTCGCCTCCAACTCAATTCGCCATCTCGATTGGAATTTGGCGCCCATACCATAGACTAACCTGAAAGGCGACTCACCCGTCGTCGAATGAGGGGTTGTTCGGTACGCCCAAAGGACCGACTGTAACTCTTCTACCCAATTACCTTTGGCTTCGTCTAACCTTCTCTTCACCCCTCGCAAGATGACCCTGTTGGCCGCCTCTGCCTGGCCGTTGGTTTGTGGATGTTCCACCGAAGTGAAACGCTGTTTCACTCCTAGGTCGGCTAACATCTCTCCAAACTTCCTGTCCGCAAATTGCGTCCCATTGTCCGTTATCAGTTGTTGGGGAACGCCAAACCGGGCTAACACGTTGCGGCTAAAAAATTTGCTCACTTTGTTTGCTGTGATCGTTGCAAGAGGCTCGGCCTCGATCCATTTGGTGAAGTAATCAACTGCTACGATCAGAAATTTAAATTGGCCTGGGGCAGGCGGGAATGGTCCGAGGAGATCCATCCCCCACCAGGCAGACGGCCAAGGGGACGTTAGGCTCTGTAGTTCGGAAGCAGGGGCGATGTGGACGTCTGCGTGAATTTGACACTTGTTGCACTTTTGAACCAAGTTTTTAGCGTCCTCCTCCATGGTTGGCCAATAGAAACCCGCTCTTAAAGCCCGTTTTGCTATGGAGCGACCTCCCTGGTGACTGGCACATAACCCTTCGTGGATATCTCTTAAAACATGGTCCGCTTCGGCGGACGTCAAGCACCTCAACAGTGGGGATGAGAAGCCTCTTCTATAAAGTTTCCCTTGAACGACGGAATACTTTGTTGCCCGCTGCCTTAAAAGTTTTGCCTCCTTTTGGTCGTCTGGCTCCGCACCGTTCAGAATATATTGTAATATGGGAGTTATCCAATCTTTCGTAGGGTCAATGCATAGACATGAAGCGGGTTTGTCGATCTTGGTCGCCACAGACGGTCGAGTGAGGGTTTCTTGTATCAAGCTTCGGTGGTTCCCGGGCACTTTGGTGCTAGCCAGCTTCGAGAGAATGTCTGCTCGGACGTTTTCTGTTCTTGGGACGTGCTTCACCTCAACTCGGTCGAATTTACTGAGCAACTCCCTTACCTTAGCCAGGTAGTGCTTCAATATTTCATCTTTGGTATCATATAACTCCTTGATCTGGGAAACGACCAAGAGAGAGTCAGAGTGCAATTCCACTTGTTCGACGTTGAATTCCTTGGCGAGCAATAAACCTGCTATGCAAGCCTCATATTTCGCGCTCGATTATTTGAAGTGTGGAAAGCGAAAGTCAGCGACACTTCTACGACCAAACCTGCAGAATTTTCCAATATTAATCCTGCCCCACTTCCTTTGGAGTTTGACGAGCCATCGACGTGTAACGTCCAAGTGGTGACTGGGCGGTCGCCCGGAACTGGGGTCATCTCAGCTATGAAATCGGCCAAAATCTGCGCCTTAGCTGCCGACCTTGGCTCAAACTTTATTCCGAACTCACTTAGTTCTATCGCCCATTTAATCATGCGGCCCGCCAAGTCCGGTCTGTGGAGAATCTGTCGTATTGGTTGATCAGTTCTCACCACTATTTGATGTGCAACAAAATACGGCCTTAACCTGCGGGCGGCTACCAGTAGTGCGAGCGTCAACTTTTCGATCCTCTGATAACGGGATTCTGGTCCCTGTAGGACTTTGCTAACGAAGTATATAGGACTTTGCTTTGTGTCGCTTTCTTTGACCAGGACGACACTTAAAACTTCCTCCGTAATTGCTAAATACAGATACAGTGTATCTCCTGGGAGCGGCTTGGTCATGACGGGCGGATTGGTCAAGGCCGCTTTTAGATCGTCCAACGCCGCTGCATCGATCGGTCCATTCAAAATCGGCGTCCTTTTCGTAAGTTTGAACAAAGGGAGCGACTTGCATGCAGACTGGGGTATGAATCTGGAGAGGGCGGCGACCATGCCGTTCAATTGTTGGATTTCCTTCTTAGTGGTTGGCGGTCTCATTTCAGCGACCGCCCTACACTTGTCAGGGTTTGCTTCGATTACTCTCTCGTTAGATGGAAACCTAAGAAATTCCCTACCGCACCCCAAACGCACTTCTCGTGGTTCAGCCGAGAGAATTCTTCCTTGCTTCTTCAAAAACTTCGTTAAGGTCGCTAACGTGCTCATCATCCGATTTGCTCTTTATGATCATGTCATCAAGATACACCTCTCGCCACCCTACCGATCTCTCTTTTCAAAAATCTTGCTCATCATACGGTAAGTCGCCGGCGTTCTTTAATCCAAAAGGCATCACTTTGTAACAAAAATTACCCCGGTCGGTCATGAAAGCGATCTTGTGACGATCCGGTGGGTGCATAGCGATTTGGTTGTAGCTCGAATACGGCGCCCAAGAAGGAAAGCAACTTGTAACACAAGCGCCGTCAACCAACTTGTCGACATCGGGTGCAGGAAAGCATCCTGTGGCACGCCTATTCAGTCGAGTGTAATCGACACACATTCGCCATTTCCCGTTCTTCTTTTTTACTAGCACGACGTTCGAAAGCCACGTCGTATACTTAATCTCCTCAACGAAATTCGCTTTTATCAAGTCGTTTCATCGCACGGGCCGCTTGCCGGCCTTCTCTTCGCTCGAACTCTTCTTCTCGGCGACCGCCTTGCCGCTATATCGATCGATAGTTGATGACAAGCGACCTCCATAGGAACTCGGGCATATCGATGCTTGCAGTTTAACAAATCGGGCGTATTTTACGAGGCAAGTGATTAGTCCTCGCTGACACTGCTACGGAAGGTCGCCCAATCTTTACTTTTTGGCCGGGCCATCGCCCAACCGAACGTCAATAAACTGCCCATGGGGTTCTGGTCGTTTGAGTTTCTTCTTTAGCTCACGGGCTAAATCATCATCCCCCTCTTCCGGGTCGCTATCTGAGTTATAGCGGGCATCCAAATCAGCTAGGTTTACTTGGTGTCCTTCCCCAGAATTGTGAGCGTGAGGTCCAACGTCCTGAGCGTCACATATATCTCCGGTAAATGTAGTGACTTTTCTTGGCCGCTTCCATATCTCGCCGCTAAGGTAGCGACCGCCATTTTTATCGTAAAACTTCATCTTTAAGTGGATCGTTGACACGATCGCTTCAAGTTTCCCAACGTCGCCTACCGATAAAGCGATGATAGCATGACTTGATAGGCAATACAAGGAAAGTCGTCGACTGGTCCCCGTAAGATGTGCTCCCATTGGCATCGTCGCCGAAAGTGACCAACAACTCCAAGGTGCCCAACGGGTAAGTGATTGCTCCGTTAAAACCAGTTAAAGGGGTCGGGTCGTTCTGAGGGATGATTTCGCTACGGTCGATGCTCAATTTGTCCACCAACTCTTCAAACATGATATCTGCCGAGCTACCCTGATCGACCAAGATTCTCCTAACTTCGGAGTTTCCCATGACCGCAGATACGACCAGAGGAACGTAACTGTTGACCCGCCCATCGAGCAAATCCTCGTCACCAAAGGAAATCGGCGGTCTGTTGGAGATCGGTCGTGGTGCTGAAGAAGATCCGACCATGAGAATTTCATTCCACTTTCTCTTGGTCGCCTTCTTTGAATCCAAGCGATCTAAAGGGTTCCCCCCGTGGATAACCATTACGACCGGCGACCTCGGATCGCTGCCCTCCTCTCGAAGTTTCTTTTCTGCCAGCGACCTCAATAGCTTGAGTGGTTACTTTTTCTTTTGAACGACCATCTCGACCCTCAGTCTTCTCTTCCGATCGGTCGTTTCCTTCCTCCCTGACATATTTTGTTAGCTTTCCCTTCTGAATGAGGTTTTCTATGTCATCCTTTAGGGCCATACATTCGTTAGTATCGTGGCCCTTGCTCTTATGGTACCTGCAATACTTCTTCGTGAACCGGCCGCCTTTCTTGAGAAGTGAGTGGGGGGACGCTTGACATCGCAAATTCGTTATTCGCGGTCCATATAGATTTGTGCGATGGCGTGTTCGGCTGGTGCGGTGCTCGAACTTCTTCTGACGAAAATCCGAACGACCTTCCCTGCGCCCTTCTGGCTCTTTAGCCGACCTACCATGCTCTTCCTTGGGTCGCACACGGGCGCCCTGTCTAGCTGCGAGCGTCTCTTCGTAGCCCATGTGGTCGTTGGCCCTTCTTAAAAATACCCCAAGATCCATGTAACGGTTGAGGATGAACTCCTCTGCAAATCTGTGATCCGCTCGTATTCCCCGCTTGAGATACTTCAGTTTGTCTTTGTCAGTCAAGTCGCGGATAGTCTCCGCCTCTGTGTTGAAGCGATCAATATAATGCCTCAGTGATTCGTTCTCCCCAACGAGCCGTGTCAAGGTGTTCCTCATATTTGTATCGACAACGGTTGGCGTGTAATTGGCCAAAAAGGTTGCGACCAAGCCTTCCCAAGAGGTGATGGTGTTGGGCCGCAATGATTCCCACCATTCGAGCGCTCTCCCATCGAGCGACTGGGGAAAAAGTCTGCACTTCATCGTCGGGCTTAGCTCTCTATAGCTGCAGTAATTGTTGAAATAACGGACGTGTTTATCTAGATCGCGACCGTCGAACTTATTCATGTTGGGCGGCTTTTCAAATCTCTCGGGAATGCGGTAACGTCGATTTCTCTTGAGAACGGCCCATGCCCGGCCGCCAACTCTCCCGATCCATAAGGTTGTAATGCATGTAGCTCATTGTGGGTACTCGTGAGCCGCATCATCATGTGGCCGCACAAAGGAGGGGTGGAACGACCGCCTCTCTCTCGCTCGAGCACATCTCTTTTCGACCAGGTGGGATGTGTCCTCGCCTTTGTAGTTGTCCAACTCACCATACGAATCCCACGACAGGCTCCTCGACTTGCGTGAACCGGACGACTCGGCCGAGGAATACCTAGTGGGCGAGCGGTCCGATTCCGGATTGTAACTTGAGTCTTCATAATCTTGGCCGTGTGACTGAGCGCGATGCGCACGCCTCGCGAGTGGGAGACCTTTCTAGTCCCGACCACTACGCTACTGGGATCGGTGTCGGGCCAGCCCGGAAAGGTCGGTCATTCCGTCCAGGAGGAGTTGCATGCTACTTTGGAAGGACGCGATTTAAACCGAGGGTCCTCACCATTCGCACGCTGGCGAGGAGGATGGATCCTTCGTAGTGAGAAAGAAGTGCTTCCCTGTCGGCAATAATCTGATTTTTGTTTTGCGAATCAGTAGGAAAGCCCGAGTCACATGCTCGGACACGAGGCATCTATTCTGCATCGACCCACCTCGATCGGCGATTCTTTGTTGAGCAGTGCGAGATTCGCTCCAAGATTGGCCTCGGCGCATGCACGGAGGTTCCCGACGAGGTTATCCTGCGATTCGTGAATGGTTAGTGGGATGCCCTCCGGGGTTTGTTGAGGATTGCATTCCGTCCCGGAAGCGGTCGGCTCGATGAGGCTCGCGTGGCGTGCCTCTTTTGTTGCATGGTGGAAGTGTTCAGTTGCTCCCACTGTGGTCGCCAAATGATCGTTCCTGATCTCTAGGTATGATTCTGATGTAGTCTTGTAGCTCAGTCGCTGAACGTCTTGGTGTCGAAGTCTGGGTCGCACCTGGGTGGTACCTGCGAGTACACTCCGACGCCCAAGTCAGCAATCAATGGTGAATAGTAATAATGACGTACCTACCTCTTGAGATTCGTGCCATCTTTATAGTGATAGTTATTGGGCCTTGTTGGACAGCATTGGGCCTTGAGCCCACTCCAGAACAATAAGAAAAATGTACTTTTTAAATTCATTGAATAAATAATGTATCTGGTTTATAATTTAGCTCAAATACAAGTGAATCAAAAAATGTTTTTTTTGCTTATAAATAAAATCTGAGGTAGTAAGTTAAATTACATTTCCTTTAAGTAAAAGTGATAACATTAAATTTCAATTTTAGTTTCTCTTTCTTCATTAATATTAATACTTTTTTTGACAGAATTAATATTAATACCTTTTTGACAATATAATTAAGATCAATAATTACTCTTCTATTTCATTTACCAATAAAAATTTAATATTCTTTGAAGATTATTTTGCACAAACTGGGGAAGTTTAGTCAATAAATTTTGTTATTTTTTTGTAAAATTATTAGTATTTTCCATATTATACCTTTGATTGTTTGTCATCACACTTAATTGTCTCTCCAAAATAAATAATTGAGGGTGTAATTGAGAAACAAGTCACTAATGTAACCTTTAACTTTTAACGACAAGTAATATTTCTTTTTTGCTTGAGAGAAAACGTCAAATAATATGAAATAGAGGGAATAATACTAGGTATATTGCATTTTGAATCTGCCAATTTTTTTATTTTGTTGTAAATAGTTTCATAATATTTTTATGGAAAATTGAACTATCCTAAAATTTGGTCTTATATTTTCAATTGTACTTAAAGATCTTGTTTTGGATTGGGCTGAAAGCTCAATTAATCCACCATAAGCACAAGCACGCCAAAATACTGGGTCTGGCCCAACTGCGGACATCCAGGGCCGATCCAACGCAAGAAATAGATTGACGGTCCGGATTAAAGCGTCGTATCCAACGACGCATATCAATGCCATCGCTCTTTAAATAAGGCCGCACCCCATCATTTCTAGGTACGTTCTCATTCTTTGCATACCTCTCCATTTCCCTTGCCGGCTTAAGCATCAGAGTGTCTGCAGGTACCACCACCCTCTGGCGAGCTCAAGCAAGCAACCTTGGCCCATCCGAAGTACATCTTCAACCATCCGAAGCAAATCTCCTAAATACCCCGGATCCAGTTTACGTCCGACCACAGTGGCGACCACAGTGGGAGAACTTTCTCCAATTCTCTCTCATTTTCTTATAAGCAAATCCTCATCAGCAACAATGGTAATTTCAGGGGGTTACTCCATCTTGGCCGTTGAGACGAAGCGCACCTGAAGCGCAAGTGGCAAGAGATTGCCAATTTGACAGCGGGTTCCAACTTTGAGCCGACTTCGTCGAGGAAACCACTATTCTTCTTTGACGAAGACTTCCTAATCGGGAAACCAAATGAATTTGTTCCTCTAATCATCTCGACCTCCATAATGGGCGTTGATGTGAAACGAATCCTTGTAGATCAGAGGAGTCCTCCTGACATTATGTTCCAAGAACTTCTCCCCAGACTCAACTTTTCATCCGCCGACTTGAGTCCCTATCTCGGTACAGACTTGTCCAGCTTGGGGGAGGACCCAGTTCTTAGTTCTACCGTTAACATCCCCGTATCAGTCTGTAGTAGGCAGACTGACCTTAGCTAGACTCGGCGTCGTGGCTTCCATAGTACATCTCAAGATGAAGTTTTATTCTGTAACGGACGATGTCATAACCATTCCTGCCGACCTCGAGGCCGTGGAAAGGTGCCATTATCTCTCCCTCAAAGGGGCCCGACGCCACTGGGTGTGAGGAGTGGATGCTCGCTCGGCCATTGAGGTTAATCTCACTGAGGTTGAAGCTCGCTATGACCCAGACAGTTCCAAAGACGAGGATGATGATGAACTAGTTGTGCAGTTGTTAAAACCGAAAGTAGATTGAAAAAAGCACCTTCAAAATCTGTGTAATTTTGTACTGACGTTGCCACCTCATGATTGGTACGCAATCACGCCAAATCAGGCCGAGTGTTCACAGGTAAAGAAAATATGCTTCTCATCTTCGACGCCATTCTATCACATAGGACAAAGCTCAGGACATGGTACATGACACTGGTTATGGTTGCTCTGTGAGGGAAGACAGCCCCTACCTGTGCGCCACAACAAAAACTTCACCTTCTGGGGAATTTTAAGTCTCCAAAGATCCATCGATGCTCCTTGAATGCGAAGTTGTGAGTTGTCTATTATATATTCCATTGCACCAAAATATGCCAAGCGAAAGGATTATTGACCATTTTTGCTACGTCGCCAATTTAATTCATTAGAACTATCTGAATCCAGTAGCGACATTTTTAGAATACGTGTCGCATCACAAGGAATAAACAATTGATTAATCAAATTATTGTTCCAGCTAGCTTGATTACTTTCCCATAAGTCTCTCACACGCAAGTGTTCCATTCCCACCATTTGTTGCGTTTTAACATAAGGATCCGAACCACCTCTCACCTACGGATCTTGCCATACAGAAACACTCCTCCAATCTCCAATACGCCATCTCGACCCCAATTTAACAATCACCTGGGAAGTGTGGATACTATGCCACACATAACTAGGATTATGACCCAAGCGAGACCCCCATAAAATCACTATTCGGAAAATATCCTTCCTTGAATATCTTTCCCACAATAGTATTTGGGTGATGAGCAATGTTCCACGCTTGCTTCCCTAGCAAAGCTAAATTAAAACCGTGAAAGTGACGAAAGCTCATACCTCCATACTCTTTCTGCATTATAAGTTTCTCCCAATTAAGCTAGTTGATACCTTTCCGCTGACTTCTATTCGTATCCCACCAAAAAGAGTTGATCATTCCTTCAAGATCTTCCCCCATTGTAGTTAGAATAAGGAAAGCACTCATACAATATGTAGGGATACATTGTGCAACTAACTTGACCAACACTTCCTTACCTTCTTTGGATAAATTTTTCCAGGACCAATGTTGTATCCTCTTCCACATTCTATCTCTGAGATTCTCGAACATCTGCTTCTTACTCCTCCATATCATGGATGGAAGGCCTAGCTACTTCCCGGTGCCAAAACGTTTTGTAACTCCCAAGATACTGGTTACCATCTCTCTGAACTCCGTAGATGTGTTTCTGCTAAAGAAAATCTCTGACGTGGTCAAATAAATGGCTTGACCAGAAGCACCCTCATAAACATCCAAAAACTCCTTCAGTTTACCCCCTCTCCTGTTCATTCTCCCTACAACAAACTTCGTTAGCATAAAGGAGGTGTGAGAGGGAAGGAGCCCCTCTGCACACTCTCACACCATGAATCTCTCACATTGCCTCTACTCTCTTACGTAATGTTCCGGGGTGTATCAGCAAAACCGAAAGGTTCGAATAGCATTTGGGCCGCCGGCCCATCACATCACAACCGGCCCAAGCTCGCCGCTTGGAGCGCACTTCTCGCAACCGGCCGAAATTTTCGCAAAACGGTCGGACACTACAATATATATACGCCATTCGCACATGGCGTCAGGTACGTTCTCTTACCTTGTGTTATCTGCCCGAGCGACCACTTACTTGATCGTCGGAGTGTCTTTGCAAGTAACACCCGAGGTGTGCTCGTGAAGCCAAGACCGGTCCTTTCTCCTACTCAACGACCGGCCTAGTCAACGGACAACAACACTTCATTGGTCAAGGTACGATCAATTGGCGACCACAGTGGGAGGTCCGAGCGCTATCCTACTTCATTCATGGCTCCACGCGACCGGCCCCAGACGCGAGCCTCGTCTCGACTCAACCCCTCCGGGCAACATCCTCAACAAAGAGACCGAGGGCGTGCTGCGTTACTATTCATGAATCTCAGGGAAATCCGCGCCAAGAACCCTCGGTACAAGGGCGCAGACCGATTTTAGAGCAGGTATGACCGTACGCTCCACCACAGCTACCACGGTGTCGAGGCGAGCATTGAAGAACCATTGCGAACACGCCACTTCGAGCCGCTCTGCAGATCCTGCAAAGCAAGAACCAGGTCATTGCAGATAGAGACGAGCTGATCTCTCGCTATGAAAGAGGGTCGGTTCCAGGCCGCCAGCGCGCGGAAGACGGAGAACCTTCTGCTCCACGCCGACCTACACGTGCACACCGTTCCCCTCCTCGAAGGAGCCTTTCTCGTCGGGAGAGCACCACCCACCGGTCTCCGGCTCGACGAATAAGAGCACGCACGTCGCCCCCAAGCAGGAACGTGCGCAGACGTCGTTCGCTATCTTATGATGAATATGAGGACTCCAGCTACCGTCCTGATACCGGTCGCTCGTCCACCAGATACTCCTCAAATGAGTCGTCCGGGTCACGTCGGTCGAGAAGTAGGTCCTGGGATTCTCGTGAAGAGTTGGAAGGTTATAGGGATGGAAGAATTAGGGACGTCTCGCAGCGGCCAAGAAGAGGTCAAAGCGAGCGGCCCAGAAGACCTCCTCAACTTCCACCATTTGGCCCATCTGGAGGATTCTATGGAATGTCGGGCTACGAGGCGTGCCTCGCTATGCAACCCTTTGGGTCGAACAACATTCAGAACGGCCACGGCCCATTTACCTGAGAAAGCCGCCCAATCTAAACAAGATTGACGGTCGTGGCGATCCAGATAAACACATCCGGTATTTTAATAATTACTGCAGTTACAGAGAGTTGGGGTCGACCATGAAGTGCCGGCTGTTCCCTCAGTCGTTGGACGGCCGAGCATTAGAATGGTGGGAATCGCTTCGGCCCAACACCATCTCCTCATGGGAAGACTTGATCAGAATCTTCTTGAGCCACTATACAGCCAACCGTTGCCAGAATCGGTATGAGGAGCACTTGGACACGATTGTTCAAGGAGACAATGAGACGCTGAGACAGTACATCGATCGGTTCAATACTGAAGCCGAGACTGTTCACGACTTATCCGACAAAGATAAGCTGAAGTACCTCAAGCGTGGTATTCGACCGGACCATCGGTTCGTAGAAGAATTCACGTTGAATCACTATCAAGACCTCAGCTTCTTCTTAAGAAGGGCCAATGTTCACATGGCATATGAAGAAACCTTGGCTGCAAGAAAGAACGCCCGTGCGCGTCCCAAAGAAGAACAACATAAACCGGCCAAAGGGTATGAAGGTCGCCGAGACAATCGGCCGGACTTCAGAGACAAGAAATTTGATCATCGCACTCGTCTGAACACTTCCATTGCACAGATCTACAGTGAGTGCCAAAACAACGAATTTGCGGGCGTGAAGCGGCCTGATCCTCTCGTTCTCAAGAAGGGGGCACGTCCGACCAAGAGGTACTGCCGTTACCACAAGAGCAAAGGGCATGACACCAACGACTGCATGGCCCTCAAAGACGACATTGAAGACCTTATTCAGAAAGGCAAGTTGGGTAAGTACGTGAGGTCCGAGGAAAGCGAGCGACCTCAAGAGAAGACAGGAGGACCTGATCATGATAGAGGAAAGGGCGCCCTCGTCATAACGACCGCCCAAGATAAAGGCTGATCCGAGGATCGAGATACTCGGCAATCCAAAGGCCGCAACGTTGCTAAGGTAATTCACGGTGGAAACCCGTTGGATCGTAGGGAGTCCAACAAAGCCACAAAAAGAAAGTGGGACGAACTTCTAATGGTTGCATCAACTTCAGCAGAACGACCGGTCTCAAATAGACCGCCCATCTCTTTTGGGGATGAAGACACGCTTTCGATGGCAGCCAAGCAGATTATGTTCCATTGGTGGTCAGAGCAGTTATGGCCAACACAGAGGTTCAAAGAATTCTGGTCGACCAAGGAAGCTCGGCCGACATCATGTTTGAAGAGTTGATCGATAAGCTAAAGGTGGATCGAAGTGAAATAATTCCGCAGGCCGATCCTACTCCACTAACGGGCTTCAATGGAGCGACCACCTATCCATTGGGGATGATCGAACTCTTGGTCACATTTGGTGACGATACTGGAGAAAGCACTTTGTACAGGACGGTCCGGACAAGTGAAGGCCTCCAAGTTAATCTCACTGATCTGGACGCTCATTATGATCTAGACAGCGACCTAGAGGACAACGATGACAACCTAGCCCGAGAGCTAAAGAACAGGTTAAAGAGACCAGAGCCTCATGGGGAATTGACAGATATACAGTTGGGTGACGACCCAGCAAAGACAGTTAAGCTCGGTAGCGACCTACCTGAGCAGGTAAAGCAAGACCTTGTGAAATGTCTGAGGGACTACGCTGACCTGTTTGCTTGGCAGGCATCAGATATGCCCGGTATTCCCATCGAGATTGCTTGCCATCAACTTTCAGTCGATGAAGGAGTCAAGTCGGTCACCCAAAGAAGACGAACTCAGAGTGAGGAAAAATCTCAAGCCGCAGCAAAGGCCGTTGAGGACCTTGTAAAGGCCAACTTCATCGAAGAGATCAAGTACACGACCTGGCTATCTAACGTCGTGCTGGTGAAAAAGAAGAATGGCAAGTGGCGTATGTGTGTAGATTACACCGATTTAAACAAGGCATGCCGAAGGATGCCTTTCGCGCCCAACATCGACAAGTTGGTCGATGGTGCCTCGCTATAAGCTATTATCTTTTCTGGACGCTTATTCGGGCTACAATCAGATCACGATGTACGATCGATCGACACACGATCGCTTTCATGACGGATCGTGGCAATTTTCAATATAAAGTAATGCCATTTGGCACGAAAGAACGCTGGGGCCACCTACCTACCGGCGCATGATGAACAAGATCTTGAAGCGGCTCGGTCGGATCTCTCGAAGTTTACTTGGATGACATGATCATCAAGAGCATGACCGACCCGGACCATGTGAGCGACCCAAGAGAGGTCTTTGAAGAAGCTAGAAGGAATTTACTCAAAGCTAAATCCAGAGAAGTGTACTTTGGGGTGAGGCCGGCAAATTTTTGGGCTTTCACCTAACGGAAGGAGGATAGAAGCCAATCCTCGAGAAGTGCGAGGCGCCGAGATGAGGCCGCCCACCACCAAAAAAGAAATACAACGGTGAATGGCATGGTAGTTGCCTTATCCGATTCATACCTAAAGCGGCTCAGTAAGTCGCTTCCTTTATTCGAGACTCAAGAAAGACACGATTTTGAGTGGACCGACCAATGCCGTGGCGTTGGATGAATTAAAAGAAGCTCACGACTAACCCGCCGATCATGACCAAGCCGTTCTGGGTGAGACACTATATCTATACTTAGCGATAACAGAAGAAGTTGTGAGTGCTGTGTTAGTAAAGGAGAGCGACCTAAAGCAAAATCCGGTCTACTTCATTAGCAAGGTATTGCAAGGGCCCGAGCAGAGATATCAGAAGATAGAAAAGTTTGCCCTTGCACTTTTAGTGGCCGCTCGAAGGTTGAGACCCTACTTTGTAGCCCACCAGGTCGTGGTAAGGACCGATCAACCAATCAGGCAAGTCCTCCATCGGCCAGACATGGCGGGTAGAATGATAAAGTGGGCAGTAGAACTCAGTGAATTTGGGATCAAGTTTGAATCCAGATCGGCCGCCAAAGCACAAGTATTGGCCGATTTCATAGCCGAGATGAATCCGATTCTAGAGGATCAACCTGCAACGACCTGGACTTTACACGTAGATGGATCGTCCAATAGCAAAGGCAGTGGAGCCGGTCTAATATTATAAAATTCAGAAGGCCTTGCCGTCGAGGTTTCATTGACTTTTGCCTTCCATACGTCAAACAATCAAGTCGAGTATGAGGCGTGCATAGCCGGCCTGCAGCTCACCAGAGATTTCAATGTCGATCGTGTGGAATTTCATTCAGACTCCTTGCTGGTCGTCTCGCAAATCAAAGAATTGTACGATGCTAATGACGATGTGCTCAAAAGTTATTTGGCCAGAGTAAGGGAGCTTCTCAAACAGTTCGACCGAGTAGAAGTCAAGCATGTGCCTAGGATCGAGAACGTTCGAGCAGATATTCTCTCAAAGCTAGCAAGTACTAAAAGCCTTGGAAATCACAGAAGTTTGATCCAGGAAACTTTGAATCGGCCGAGCGTATCGACCAAGCCAACCCAACCCCTAGCTGTTCTATGTGTTGATCAAGATACAGATTGGATCGCCCCTATTTTGCGATACATCGTTGAAGGAGAAGAGCCGAGCGACCAAAAACAGGCGATGTTGGTCAGGTTAAGGGCGACCAAATATTCAGTGATAGGAGGAAAATTGTATCGAAGAGGATTCTCATCTCCACTACTAAGGTGCCTTACGTCGGTCGAAGCCGACCATGTGTTGAGGGATATCCATGAGGGTGTCTGTGGAAGCCATCAAGGCGCACGATCCATAGCTAAGAAAGCTCTCAGGGCCGGTTATTACTGGCCGACCATGGACGAAGATGCAAAGAAACTGGTCCAGAAATGCAAGAAATGTCAAATGCATGCTGACGTCCATGTTGCACCCTCTTCAGAATTGCAAAGTCTAGTCTCACCTTGGCCGTTCGCCTGGTGGGGCATGGACCTTCTAGGCCCGTTTCCACCTGCTCCAGGCCAGTTCAAATTCTTGATCGTGGAAGTTGACTATTTCACAAAGTGGATCGAGGCCGAGCCTCTGGCAACTATCACATCAGCAAAAGTAAGCAAGTTCTTCGGCCGGTGTGTACTAGCCCGTTTTGGGGTCCCACAACAATTGATAACAGACAATGGTACCCAGTTCGCAGACAAAAGGTTCAGAGAAATGATGGCCGACATAGGGGTGAAACAGCGTTTCACCTCGGTCGAACATCCACAGACAAACGGCCAAGCTGAAGCGGCCAACAGAGTTATCCTGCGTGGTGTGAAGAGAAGACTTGATGAAGCAAAGGGAAACTGGGTCGAGGAACTGCAGTCCATCCTTTGGGCATATAGGACGACCCCTCATTCATCGACCGAGGAGTCGCCTTTCAGACTCGTGTATGGAACTGATGCTGTTATACCCATAGAGATGGGCGAGCTAAATTGGAGAACCATGAATCCCCCAACAACAGTCGACAACGACCGAGCCATACGAGAAGAGTTAGACCTAATTGAAGAACTGCGCACCCAAGCATCACTTAGAGAACAATTGATCAAGCAGAAGGTCGCAGCTAGGTACAACGCTCGAGTTCAGAAAAGAGATTTCTCAATCGGTCAGCTCGTTTTCTAAGGCGCGCAGATGTTGGAAAAAAAATGCCCGTCAAGGAAAGCTAGCACCAAATTGGGAAGGTCCATATCGGGTTGTTAAGAAGACCGGCAAGGGGGCATACGAGCTGGAAACCATGGAAGGGGCGACTATCCCCAGAACATGGAACGCTGACAAACTTAGAAGATACTATGTTTAAATGTAATGAACGACCGATCAATAAATGAAAGACAGGCAGGCGCTATTTTTCCCACTGGGTTTTTTACTGAGGCCTGACCTTTGAAATATGCTTTGCACTTTACTTTCTCGCAAGAATGTATGACTGGTCGCTCACCATGCCCATGGCAGAAGAGCGACCGAAGAATTTTCAAACGAACGCAAGTAGCCATCGAAATGGCCCAAGGGTTGAGTAACAACCCACGAATAATAGTGGGACGTCGAAACGACCTACATCGAGTGCCATCGAAATGGCCCAATCGCAATCGAGTGCCATCGAAATGGCCCAATCGCAATCGAGTGCCGTCGAAACGGCCCGCAATCGAGTGCCATCGAAATGGCCCAATCGAGTGCCATCGAAATGGCCCAATCGAGTGCCATCGAAATGGCCCAGTCGAGTGCCATCGAAATGGCCCAATCGAGTGCCATCGAAATGGCCCAGTCGAGTGCCATCGAAATGGCCCAAATGAGGGCCGCCGAGCCGACCTAGTACGATCGAGTGGGCACCATCTTTGTTTATTGGGTAAGCAATGCCCCATTAATAAGCGCCGCCAAGCGGTCTGTAACGAACGTTTTGAAGAAACACGAGTTGGTCGTCGATCGACCAAGAACGAGAGCCTAGTAAGGCCCCTAAGCAGTGGCACGTTGTCGGCTGGAAAAGTTCGTAAGACTTTGAAAAAAGTAAACAGACAAAATAATTAGATCCAAACAAGCAAGCGAAATAAAGGGCAAATTAAAGATGTCATTACAAAATAGAGACGCCCGGTCGATGCCGAGCGCCTAAATATCCCACTGCTCGAAGGCAGCTCAAGAACCGTTGTGCCCGAAGGCAAGTCAAAGTATTACAAAAGTTACTCCGCCGCAGCGGGCGTAAGAGGACCGAGCTAGGCGAAGCGGTATACTACCGCGCTCATCAAACTCCTCGGGCAGCATGATCTTGTTGTTCTCTACGTAGTGCTCGGGCTTTATCAGGTTTTCATCGAAATTGATGGTTAGATCTGAATTCAGCACCCGCACCTGGCTGAGAGCATTATGAAATTGTTCGATCGCTGCACTCTTAGCATGCCCGGCTATCGCCCGCACTTGAGCCTCCAGCTCGGCCCTCTGGATCTCCCAACGGCCTTCTCCTTCTCCAAGGCTTCAACGTCGGTCTTCAAATTTTTAACTTGAGCGGCAAGCTCTTTGTTCCTCTTCGACAGTTTGGCCCGGTCACCGTTGGCCTGCTGCAGGGCTTCCTTCTTGGACTTGACTGCCTTTTCTAGCTTCTTCTTTGCATCATCGCGATCGGCCAAGGCAGTGTCCCTTTCGGCCCGAGCATCTGCGAATGAAGACAGTAAAGGTTAAGTCAATCGACCGACTGTGAGCAAAAACGAGACGTGCTAGGAATTTAAATACCTTGAGCTTCGTCGGATAGTTCCTGTATGACTTTGCCAACGCCCATACACAGAGAAGCGCAGACTATCATAGGCTCTTTCTTAAATCGCTCGAAGTCGGACAGCCCCAAGCCCTCGAGCGAGAGGGAAGGAATATCGCCCTGAGGAAGATCACGGACCCGCTCGTCAAGCTTGCCCCGCTTGGGAGAACGATCGTCCTGGCGAGGAGGCGACCAGACTTTGGAAACTGGTCATTTTCCTTGGCTCTTAGGGGTCTGAGGAACCTTTGAACTCCCTTCGAGGTCGACCACATTTCGAGGCGGCGACCTGGAGGCCCCAGGAATTGCGGCGGGATTTAGGACTCTTTCAATCTCGGCCCAAGACTTACCGGCCATCCTTCCTGCAAAATAGAACGAGTCACGGGTTAGAAGGAACAAGCTAAAACTAAAATTAAAAGGTAAGGTTCAAAGGCAAACCAATCTCAGCTTCTAGAGCTCGACCCACGAGCAGCGTAAAAGGCCGACAAGGCAGGTCGCCCTTAGGATCTGGGGGCATCATGCTCGCCAAAGTTTTGATCATGTGCAAAGACTCCAAGTCGGTCGCACTCAAGTCCTCAGTGGAATATATATAGTCGCCGGGCCTTCTGAAGAAGTGAGCCTCGTTCCACATGATGGGGAAATAAGGTTCACCGAGCATCCCATCAGGTTGGATCTCAGCTATAGCTTTGCCCGCTTCTTTGGTCGGGACAATACAAAAATAATGGCTCTTCCAGGCAGCGCCCAACGACTCTTGGAACGCTTTGAAGTACTGATGCTGGGTCTTCTGAGTCTTAAAGGAGACATGTTCCCTCTTCTCCTTGTTTGCCTTCTCCCTAAGCCAGCTCAGCTCGAAGATCTTGAAAAACAATTGGACTGAAACTGGCCGACCGAGCTTAGTCAACAGCACCTCAAAGGTCTTCAAGAACGCCCAGGCATTCAGATGCAGCTGGGAAGGAGCGACCCCAATATAACGCAGGACGTCGCGTTGAAACTCGGAGAAGGGTGGAACGATATTCATCCTCTCGAACATGATCCAATGCATTGTGAACTTAAGGTTATCAGAATAAGTTGCAATGTATTCTCCCTCCTTCATGCCTCTCACCCTCCAGCCCGGTAAGTGTCTGAAGTGTAGTTGCAGCTCGGGCAGCGCCCAGTGGCCGACTGTAATTATGCTCCTGTTGGAGCGAAGGGTTTCAGACACCCACGACATGTCAGCCCGGTCCCGAGACAAATCTGGTAGAACGTCTTCTCCTCCCGCTGATTCCACATCAATATTCGGCCCACGGCCGGAGGAGCTGGCTACAGAATGAACGACCACTTCCTCTACAGCGGCTTCAGTTCGATCTCCCTCGCCCTCAACCATCACCTCGTCCTCGACCTGGACGACACTCTGGGCGTCGTCTCCCTCGATATCTATCGTCTCATCTTCTCCCGCGTTACAGACCGCAGAATATGGCGGCGGTGGGGGCTCCCATGAGTTACTCTTGGAGTTGGCGGACCCTGATTTAGAACCTCCCAAGCTGATCGATCCATTGCTGGGAGAACTGGAGCTTGAGTCGGAACTGCTCGAAGAGCTAGAACTTCTGTCGCTCGAGGACGACTTGGAATCCGACTCGTGAGTATCAGCCTCAATTGGCCTCGACATGTGTTCGACAAAAGATTGCGATGGCCTTCCGGGAATGCGAGCGGTCTGTTTCAACCGTGGCATACAACAACTGCGATAAGGGGATCGGGTTAGGTCGGTCGGCGGTGCACTTTCGCGAGAGGCGACTTGAGTCGAGTCCCGGACTGACACCCCCTATCACAAGGCGTGGAATTGTGCGATCAAAGGAAAACCACAAAAATTAAAGCAAGGTAAAGATCGACTCATACCTTAAGAATCACCGAGACCGGTCGAGAAACTTTGGTGCTCGAGCGAAAAGATTCGCTTCAAATCGCAAGTCAATGGCGTAGAAAGGTCGATTCGGTGGTGAGCGATTCGCGTAAACGTAAGGAATAGTTCCAACTGAAGGGGTATTTATAGCGCAGGCCTAAGGCGTCGAAGGGACCGGGAGACGTAACGTCGCAATGTTTCACCTTCTCACTAAGAGCTGTCATTGAATGACCTCGAGATCATCAAACGTCGCATCATAAATGCCAGCAAAAAGTCTAACCGTCGTGTCAGCACGACCGACATTTTACAGGCGGCCGGGACCATCCCATCAGGAGCGAGCGACCGAGACCGTTTCGCTATCTGAAGGTTTATCAAGAAGCATCACCCCTGGGGGCAGCAATTCAAGCCTCAGCCCGCTCTTAAGCGACCTAGGCTTGGGGGGCAACTGTTCCGGGGTGTATCAGCAAAACCGAAAGGTTCGAATAGCATTTGGGCCGCCGACCCATCACAGCACAACCGGCCCAAGCTCGCCGCTTAGAGCGCACTTCTCGCAACCAGCCGAAATTTTCGCAAAACGGTCGGACACTACAGTATATATACGCCATTCGCACATGGCGTCAGGTACGTTCTCTTACCTTGTGTTATCTGCCCGAGCGACCACTTACTTGATCGTCGGAGTGTCTTTGCAGGTAACACCCGAGGTGCTCAGCGTGAAGCCAATACCGGTCCTTTCTCCTACTCAACGACCGGCCTAGTCAACGGACAACAACACTTCATTGGTCAAGGTACGATCACGTAATATAGTGAGTCCCTCCGCACATATAAGAAAAAGATAAGCTGACAGTGGGTCATCATGTTTGAGACCTCTCCCTGGTGTGACGGGCTCTACTTTTAACCATTCACCATTACCAAGTAGCTAGCAGTTTCCATACACATGGACATTTAACTCACCCACCTTTCTTGAAAACCCAACTTCAGCATCAACCCCTTCAAATAACTCCAATACACCCTATCATAGGCGTTGCTTATATCAATCTTCACTGCAACCTCACCAACCTTCCCACTAGTTTTACATTTAAGATGATGTAATGTGTCTATACCCACAAGAACATTATCGAGAATTGACCTATTCTCTACAAAAGAAGACTGTTCAAAAGAGATAAACTTATTCATCAACGACTTCATTCTATTAGCAAGAACCTTTGACACCACCTTATAAATGACATTACACAACAATATGGGTCTAAGGTCCTTCATAGTGGTTGGATTCTCCACCTTTGGGATAAGGAAAATATTAGCATCATCCAGGTTAGGAGGAAACTCACCTGAATCAAGCCAAGGTTGACCCGTATGAAATAACTCCACACCACAAATATTCCAAAACATTTTAAAGAAAGCTGAGTTCAAACCATTCGGCCCCGACGCCTTATCAAAATGCATTTGAAAAAGCACCTTCTTAAACTCCTCAATTTCCAATGCTGAATTAAGTGACTATTCTCGTCGCTGTCCACCTTACGCTGCACATGGCTCACCACGTGCTCAAAGGTACTATTACCTCCACAAAAGAACTCATCAAAGTAATTATTTGCTACCTCCTCTAAGCCTGTCTTCTCAGCTGCTATTGGCCCATCATTTTGAATAAGGTTGGTTATTGTGTTCCTTCTCTTCCGCGCACTTGCCATTGCATAATTTAAAGTTTGTATCCCCATCACTAAGCCAATGCACTTTAGCCCTTTGCTTCCAAAAAGTTTCTTCTTGAAAAAGCAACCTTCTTAGTCTTTCCTTCACTTCTTTCAACCATTGGACAGAACCCCCATCATCAAAACCCCGAAGCTCCTCGATTTCCCTTCTACAATTATGCATCGCCTCCCTATACTTCATACATAGCTTCTTCCCCAGTTATCAATAGCAGTAGTACAATGTTGAATTTTTGAGAGAAAATTGTTACCTTCACTCTTACACCAACTCCCCTCTACAATAGTTAGCAACTCTGGTTCTTCAAGCGAAGCATTCTCAAATTGAAATCTCCTTCTATCTCTTCGGTTACGTTCAAAAAGTCTCTGCCACAATGGGGAATGATCCGATTTATTTGAAACCCCATTGATAAAACTATACGCCGGAAATAAATCAAGCCAACTCTGAGTCACCAAGATTCTATATAGTCATTCCTCCTTGCTGGTCACCGTACCCAAACTCTTAGTCCACGTTAACTGATATCCCTCCATAAGTAGATCGTGCAAGCAATGTTGCACTGCTTCCTGAAAACCCCTTATCAACCACGGTGGTCTAGCAGACCTCACCCTATTGTATTCATTAGACAAAATATCATTGAAGTCCCCCATTACTGCCCATGGCAAGTCATTATCTGACGCAAGAGTTCGTAGGAGGTCTCAAAAATCTCTACACCTTTCCGCCTGAGAATACCCATAAAAACCAGTCAATTTCCATCTTGGACCTCCCACCATACTGACCTCTGTCGTAATAAAATTTCTAGAGTACTCAAGAATTCTACAGTCAAAAGGATGCTTCCATAACAGTGCCAAACCACCATGCCTACCTTGCATATCAAATGCAAAAGCTGAATCAAAACCCAATCTAACTCGAACCTCCTCAATCTTATTAGCAAGTACCAAAGTCTCATAAAGAAAAATAACATCTGGTTGGTACGTCTGAATGAGGTCTCTAAGAGCAAGAACTTCATTCGGGCTACCCAGGCCCCAAGAGTTTCAACTAATAAAACTCATTTCTCTTGACAGGCCTTCTTGCCAGAACCTGCCGATAAAAAAGGATCAATCTCATTTTCTCGACTAATCTGTATTTTTGGAACTGTTGACATAACATTGTCATTGATAGGGTTGATTGTTTCTATTAAACTGTCGTTATTCCCACAGTGTATCTTCCTATAAGATTTCGTGATAATGATTCTTCCATCACATCAAAATTTCTTTAATATTAGTGGTCCCCACACCTACTATCTTGTTCAACAGGAAAAAAGACCGCGGGTCCCAAAAAATAGCTGCCCCATCGACACCCTTAGAATCTTTCCTTTGACCTATACCTGACGCATTTTCATACTTGCGCCCGATCCCACCTCCTTGTTTTTTGAACCAATAACTCCAACATTCACGCCAGTCCCATGATTATCTCTTGCACCACAAGTTTATGCGCCTCGCATTAACTGCCTCATTCGGCTCGTACCACTATGTTTGGCCCTTCTCCCGGAGCCACTTCGACCTAGGAGCGCCACTGCCTTTTCGCACATCTTCTTTTAGTTCTAGACTCCACCCTCTACTGCCATCATCTGGAGCCATGTTAAAAAGTGAGCACAAAAACCCTCCAAATGACCTAAACACCCGCACATATTAAAAAATTGTCTAGCCTTTCATACTTAAACACCACTGTCTTTGCTTCACCGCCTTGCTTTTTTTATTTATTTTTTGACCTCTTCAAAGGAAGTCTAACTTCAACCAACACCCTGATTCTCATGAACAACCTCCAAAAATTTGAGGTAATATTTTTAGAATCATACTCAAGGAATTCTCCAACAAAGTTCCCAAGACTCCTTCCTACTGACTCCGACATGAACCCAACTGGAACTTCATGAACTAGGACCCAAAACATAAATTTGAAGTTAGGAATTTCTCTTGGCCTCACGCCTATAGGTAATACACCCAAGATGAGTAAGTGCTTGTCAAACGACCATGGTCCTTGCTTGAGTATTTCTTGAATATCAAGTTGATGGAAGACCTCAAAAATAAAGAAGCCTGGCTCAACCTCTTCCTTCACCAACCCCTTCCCCAGTCTTCATAAGTGTGTCATCCGATCCTTCATGATCTGGACCCAAATACTCTTGTCCGTGAGGAATATCCCCACTAAACGCAGTGACTGCTCAGTCTCCACCACCTCATCACCCTCTGTAGCAACCTCGACCTCATCTTCTTCTCCTAGCATTAGCCTACCTATTATGAATATGGAAGCGCTTGACCACTCAAGCGCTAATGGTGAAACCGAAATTTCGAAACCCTAAGACTCTCACACCAAGGGAGAAACTCGCAGACTCAAAGTCTCTAAAGCTCTCATTCTATATTATAAGGTATATGGTTCAACTGCAGGTTCAACTGTGCAAACCATCTCATAGAGGCCTCATCAGTTTGACCTCTAGTTTAATTTTCGAAATATTTAGACTTTCATTTTTTTCACAAAAAATTAATGTTGGCTTTCCATCCCAAAAAAATAGCTTGTTAATCGTTAAATTTATCCTTAAATAGCTTGTTGATTGTTTCACATTAAGGGATGGCAAAGAAATATACACTCGCAGATATCGACGGATAATATCCATGACGAGTATGGGGCAGATAGTTTAACGGATACCTACAGATAAAATAAACAAATATTTCAACTACCCATTCTTTAATAGATAAGGAGACAGATGCAATGGTATCCGTGCCGGCGGATATCCTTACTCCTTAGTAAAATGATAAAATTTCTAAAATAGACATTACTTAAATACGAAACTCCATGTTCCAAATAAGAAACCCTAACCTACATAACTTATTCCTCTTATGGTCTCCTCTAAGTTTGTACATGCATATAATTTGGAATCTGGTAGTCAAAGTAGTGCTACTCAAATGACAAATACATAATTTGGAACTCTGTAACACTTGATGGAATACTATTGGTTTTATGTTTTTTTGGTTTATAATTAGAGGCTATAATGTTATAACAAGATGAAGACTATTTAGTCATTTTGTTTCTCATGGAGATTATTTTCTTGTTAAAGATCGGAGAAATTCTATGTTGAATGAATGTTTCTATTCAAGTTGTTAATTCAACAATTAGTATTTTGTTGTCAAAAGAAAGAAATTTTTTTATAGAATTAAAAAATAATATTTTTAACACAAGCTAGCATTTCTAAAAATTATTTATGATATAGCAGTATTGACACAGCCATTTGTCTAGACGATACAACAAGCAAAAACCCTTTCGACAAATCCGCTGGTCACTTGGCTCGCTGGGTGCTATAGTAACAACAATGTGTCCCCCTTTTCAATGTGAGCGCCACGTCACGTGGCAGCCGTCCATTGGTTGCTGCGTGGCCATAATGACATGGACGATGACATGGTGTGTCAGTGTCACGTGGGAAAAAGGTCCAATAATATGGTGGCATGTGGTAGTGACGTCATTGTTGACGTCATCTCTGTTTGTCACATCAGTTTTTTTTTAACAGAAAGTTAACAAAGGGGCATAACTATAAATACTTAATATTTGCAAGAAGTTTTTTTTACAAGGGGCAACTGGATTATGGGCATATTTGTAGGGGGCAAACATATATTTAAGCCTTTTTTGTTTGACACCCTAAACCCCACTTTTTGTTTGATTTCATTTAAACTCGAGTGAAGATTGAAGATTTTTGCAAGATGAAGAACAATATCTCTATTGATTTCGTTTGCAGATTTTTTTTTTCGTTTATCAGTTTCGATTTCGTTCCAAAAACGAAGATGTGATGATGATGAAGGTTTGTTTATTGTGGTGTTGAAGGTTTGTGATGGCAACCTCGGAGCCGTTGGTGACTATTTCAGGAGTCATGAAGGTGGGAGTGATGGAGACACCACGATCAGGGATGGAAGACCGATCGATAAGTCGGGAAGACGCCACAACCGGCTATGGATGTTCCGGTTGATAAGTCAGGGTTGAGCGCCACGACACGCCGATAAGCTCTAAGAACGGCTCACGAAGAACCAAAGAGACACGTCTCTAAATTTTTACTCAAAATTCAACTTTTATTTATTTATTTCATAAACTGAGTTACAATATATAGTGAACTAAAGACCCATTTGGCCCATTTGACTCAATAAACCCTAAAACTAAAATACTCAAATATTACCTAATTATTAATTTTCAGATTTGAGTTTAAAATTAAACCAAATCTAAATTAATAAACTAAAATCATTAAATCCTAATAAATAAAATAAATAGCATTTATAGCCTCTACTAAGGAATGGAATCAAATCATTAAATCCTAATAAATTAAATAAATGCAATTAAAGTAGTGTGATCTTCAAAATCAAACAAAGATGGAGATTCCTTGTAGGTTTCCTTCCACATGCTCAAAGAACTCTTGATCACATCATTTTGACTTCTAAAGTGTAGGAGAGTGAATATTTTTCTTTGTAGAATTCTTTCCACATGCTTAAGGAACTCATGCTCTCATCATTCTCTCCTTCTTCGAAAGGATTTGTCCTCAAATCCAAACCTGCATAATAAATTAAAGGGTTATATAAAAAAATTCTACAAGTTTTCACTCCCCTTTGTTTTTTTGAATTCTTCTTTTCTTTCTTCTCCTTCTCAAACTTCCAATCTTTCTCAACATCACCACCAATATTTTTCTGTATTTCTTGCTCTATTTCTTTGATTTCTCTCAATTCCTCTATCTTTTCCATCTCTATTTCTTTTTCCACTTCTCTACTGTTGTTTGCCTCTTGCTTTTCAGAAGCACACTCCAATTCCACTTGTTCTTTACGGAGATGCTCACATAATATGTCAGAAATATCAACCATCATTCTTTCTATTTTCTCGTCTATTCTTTTTTCTCTCAATTTCTTTTCTCTGATGTAGATTTCATAATCCCTTTGTCTTCCCTCCATCATTAACTACACACACACACACGAAAAAACTTCCAAACCAACAAGAAAGAACGATAAAAAAATTGCCTTTTTTTTTTTGAATTTTTGAATTTTTTCCCCTTTTTTCTATATTTTTTTTCAAAACTAAATAAAATGAGATCAATAAAATTTAGAGACTAAAATTGAAAACGATAGATAACACCTTGATAGAACCTAAGCTCTGATACCACATGATGGCCTCCTTGTTGTGGAAACTGGCCATTCTTTTGATTTTCAATATATATTATGGTTGTAACTTATAATTTGTGTTTTTGGATATAAAAAGGGTAAATAACGGGAAAAGAGGTATGAAGATTTTTATGAATTTTGAGATGGGGAATTTAGGAACAGATTTAAGACTAAAGAGAATGATGTTTTGGGTTGTGGAATTTGTGAACAAGATGGTGTTTAGGTTAGGGGCGCCACCTTGCTCTAATCCAAGACAAGGATAAGCCTATGAGTGTGAGGATCACCACAAGAAAAAGATTTCTTGATAAGATCGGATAAACTGGTCCAATCCAAAACCAAAAAGTATGAACTCAAAAATCTTTGATAAAGTCTTTGTTGCTTTTCATTGACACTTGCGCTCCTTATTTATAATAAGGGTATTAGAAAATTACAAGAATAATAGTCAAAACAGTTAAAAGAAAATATCCTAGTTGATTTGGGCATTGACTGCACCATTAATGATTAAGATCTTGCATTTCCAATTTTCTTTAATTGTCTTTGATGTGCCATAACTGACTTAGATCTTGTAATTCCTTTTTCCATTGATTGCCTTTCTTGATGAGCAAGTTTGCTTGACTTGCAAGTTTGTTGACTCCATTAATTTTCAAAAATAACACACCACTTTAAGTGGATTAAACACTTAAAAAAAATAACTTGAAATGAAATAACTTAATGCACTTTTGATCCCAATATATCAATTGGTCACATGCACTTTTATCATAACTTAAAATAAAATTAGAGTAATTAAAATTGGACAGCAAACCCATGGTAGGTTGTCATCAGTTTGTTTATGGTGGTCTTGAAGATTGAAACTCGTTTGCAGGTGGAACGTGTTCTTGCAGATTGAAACTCGATTGCAGAACAATTTGTTTCTTGCGTTTCTGCCTTTTTTTTTGAAAAAAAAAACAATAGGAGCTGTATAATATATAGGCTAAAAGGTACTTTTAGTCCCTTCAAATGTCAAGAAAATCCAGTTTAGTCCCTGCAACTCCAAAATTTTTAAAATAGTCCCTGCAATTTAAACGTTACTACTTTAGTCCCTGCTGTTACTTTACTCTTAACAAATGAGGGACTAAACTGGATTTTCTTGACATTTGCAGGGACTAAAAGTACCTTTTAAATGGAATTGCAGGGACTAAAGTAGTGTGAGGACTAAAGTAGTAACGTTTACTAATTGTAGGGACTATTTTAAAAATTTTGGAATTGCAGGGTCTAAACTGGATTTTCTTGACATTTGCAGGGACTAAAAGTACCTTTTAGCCTAATATATATTAATAATTGGTTTAAAGTTCTCAAATACTCATGTGGCTTAGTGGTAGTAGTTGTGGTTGAGCGTCACTTTTTTTTTTGAAGCAAACAAGGCTATGCCATTTCATTCATTAAAACTGTTGAAATACATGAGGGAATAAATTCACGCACTTGGTGACTAGCAAAACATTGGGCTGCCCTAGCTAAGCTATGAGCCACACAATTGGCTTTATCGCCTAATGTAAGCGATGGTGCGATTACTTAAAGATTGAAAAAGTTGTTTACAATTAAGCACAATGGATCCAAACTCATGAAAAGAGGGAATGTCCCGATGAAGAGCATCCACCACAGGTTTGCAATCCAATTCAAGATCAATATTGCTGAGCTGAAGTTATTGGAGCCACCTCAGTGCCTCGAGAACCCCTACGAGTATTTATAGTGGAGTTGGTGCTATCACAATCAAGTTAATAAAAAGCAAAGTGCAAGTATTTGTAATGCAAATGAGAAAAGCTAGTTGGAATGTCTTCACCAAGTAATTCACTTTTAAGTGTTTAATGCAGTATATGATTCAGTTGCACTGAATGCTGTTGCATTAGCTATGTGCCTTTCAATCACTTTCTTCAGAGTTTCATTACAAGCTTCCTACGTCTAGGCATGCTAAATAAGTTCACTCTTGCCTTTTAAAGTATCCACAGTATTACCCTATGGACTATACTATCCTATGTCTAGGACTTAGCATGGTTTTCACAAAGTTTCCTTTATGTAAATTACTCACCCATATTAGTTCGTGAGTTCATAATTGTAAACCATGTCTGCTTTTACAAATCTACTTATTCTAAGTGATCAATCTCAAAATAAGTGTTGAAAGTATTATCAAGCAAGAACTAAAGTACATACATTACATACATGCATCATACTTACTTAAAAGCTCATTAAATGGTTAGAACATTCCAACTAAGAGAGATTTAGCTCAACATAGACATTGCAAGGCAAATATAAACTGAATAGAACATGTTTATATAATTGAAATCACAAAAGAGAGACAACAAGATAGAGATTACACAGGTTGCAGCTCTTTGCATGAATTCTCCTAGCAATGCAGTTGCATTACTCCTTAGCACTATGTAAATACTACGAAATTGAAGTAAGAAGGATTTGTCAATTCCTTCCTTTCCCTCTTACAAAATAGAAACTAACTATGTATATTGAAATTTGAATCTAACTTATGGATTCTGATATATTTTCAAGTGAAGAAGTGAGGTCCTTTTATAGACTTCAAGAGAGGGGCTTCTTTACTTGTTGATGGAACCATGGTTACTTTTCAGAAGTTGTTTCCCAAGTTGAGATCTTTGATCAAGTGTGTAGGGAGGTCCAATGAGGTATGAACATGTGTCCCTATGTTGATGACTCTTCAAAGCTATCTTCAAGGCTATGTGGGAATGGTAGGCGCCGAAATATAATTGCTTTAGGGGACCAAGCAGGAGGTCAGCAATGCAAGTGGATGTGCAAGTGGCTAGCTGCAATCTCCAAGTAATGCAGATGTAGTGCAGGATCAATGCAGGAGCATTGATGCAAGAGCATTGTAGACTGCACTGAACAAAAACATCAAACATACCACAATATATCCAAAATGGCCTACTGACAATTATAACCATGTGTTTCACTCAATTTTATCATATATCACACAAAATACTATATAAACTCCTTATCTCTACTTGAAAGAGAGCAATTTACTAAGGTTAAACATATGAATAACTCTATATAAAATAGAGTTATCACACCCCCAAACTTAAACCATTGCTTGTCCTCAAGTAATGACAAAGATAAGCTAAAAACATACTATAATTTCTAGAAGATAGATCAGCTTGCTATTTGGATTTTCATGAGGTGCTCTCTATGAACTTCATTTTTCGGCAATCTTTCTTGTGCCTTTATTTCTTTAAAACTACCAAAGCTATTCAAACTCTTTTGTGTGTGTGTGAACTCACTGAGTTGAGATTGGTTCCAAGACTAAGTGAAAAACTTCCTCCTAGCATTTGAAAGGATTGGTTTACCTTTGGTCACACCAAAATATTTTTCAAAAGAGAGATTAGAGTAACAAAGATCCTCAAGTATTTGGGGAGTTTTTAACAACAAAGGACTTGGTTGAATTATTCAAAGCTTTTGAGCCAATGCACTTTTTCTATTTTTGTGGTACTTTTTGTGCAGATGCATCACTTCTTTGAAGTGCTTTGTGCATTGATTTTTTTCTGCATTTTGCTTTTCTTCAGTGCAATTGCATTTGTGCTTCTGCACTGATGATGCTTTATTTTTGATAGCTCATATTGTCTTCCTCACTGACCTCCAGATGCAATTGCACTTTGGCACAGGTCTTTGACCTCCAGATGCATATATTTTTTTGGCTTAAATATATGTTACCCTCTGCAAATATACCAATTATCCATTTACCCCCCTGTAAAAATAAAACTTTTAAAAAAGACCTTGCAAATATAAATTATTTCTAGTTACCCCCTGCTGTCAGAAGTTGTTTCCCAAGTTGAGATCTTTGATCAAGTGTGTAGGGAGGTCCAATGAGGTATGAACATGTGTCCCTATGTTGATGACTCTTCAAAGCTATCTTCAAGGCTATGTGGGAATGGTAGGCGCCGAAATATAAAGTGGTCTTGCTTTAGGGGACCAAGCAGGAGGTCAGCAATGCAAGTGGATGTGCAAGTGGCTAGCTGCAATCTCCAAGTAATGCAGATGTAGTGCAGGATCAATGCAGGAGCATTGATGCAAGAGCATTGATGCAGGAGCATTGATGCAAGAGCATTGTAGACTGCACTGAACAAAAACATCAAACATACCACAATATATCCAAAATGGCCTATTAACAATTATAATTCCATAATCCAGCACTCTCCCAAACTTGTTTATCCTTCCTACAACCAAAGAAAACATGCCAATCATTCTCAAAGGCTTCACTGCACATCGAACAAAGAGGAAAGCAGTTAACATGTTTTTCTATGAGCCGTTCTCGTGTTGGCAGACAGCTGCGCATAATACGCCAGATCAGAATTTTTAGTTTGTTAGGAACTTTGAGAGACCATATTGCATTCCAATTCCTCTCAACATTGTAAAGTAATAACCCGACTTGACCGAATACACGCCATCTCGACTTAAAGCCCTGACCAAATGATCATCCCCGATGGCTGCAGCTCTAGGCATACTCAGAATTTCTTGAGCATCAACATCACTAAAGGTAGTTTGAATGAGATCAACCTTCCACATTGCTACTGCCATCTACAAGATCAGAAACAAATGATAGAGCATCAGAAGCTTGCCTACCCGAAGATACATAAGGATTATTACTACCTCTAAGCCAAGGATCATCCCAAATTCGAACATTAGATCCAACATCGACTTTCCACCTCAAACCTCCATTTACTATTGCCCGTGAAGCACAAATGCTACGCCATATAAAGCTTGGGTTATGGCGAATAGATGCCCCCAAGAAATCCCCTCTAGGGAAGTATTTGGCTTTGAAAACTCGAGAAATTATAGCATCCGGGTTAGTAAGAATTTTCCAACCTTGCTTCCCTAGCATAGCCAAATTGAAAGTATGAAAATGCCGAAAACCAAGTCCTCCATGCTCTTTTCGTATAACCAGTTTGTCCCATCTCATCCAATTAATACCCCTACCGTGTGCTCGATTAGAACCCCACCAGAAAGATTAATCATGCGCTCCATTTCCTCCCCTAGGGACTTGGGAATAAGAAATGTGCTCATACAATAAGAGGGAATGGCTTGAGCCACTGACTTGACAAGAACTTCTCTACCCGCCTTAGAAAGATGCTTACCAGTCCAACTTTGAATTCTATTCTAGACTCTGCCTCTAAGATAATTGAAAATTGCTTTCTTCTTCCTGCCTACCATAGATGGCAAACCAAGATACTTACCAGTTCCAAGACATTCTGTTGCCCCCAGAGTAGTAGAAACCAATGTTCCGATATCATCAGTAGTATTTTTACTAAAAAAGATCTCATATTTCTGCTTGTTGATTGATTGGCCTAAAGCAAGTTCATATGTTAGAAGAATATTATTCATCACTATACATTCTTTGTCATTGGCCCTGAAGAAGAGAAAACAATCATCAACAAATAAAAGATGGGTAAGTACCAGAGCACCCCTACAAACTTTGATACCATGCAAGTCCCCTCTGCTCTCCGCCTTTCTAATGAGCCTAGTTAGACCCTCAGCTCCAAGAATAAATAAGTAAGGGGATAGGGGATCCCCTTGCCGGAGTCCCCTACCAGGCGTCACAGGGCCACAGTTTCATCATTAACAATTATATGGTAATTCACAGAGTTCAAACACATCATCATCCAACCCACCCATTTATTGTGGAAACCCAGAAGGACAACCCTTATATAGTCCCAACTAACTCTATCATATGCTTTACTAATATCAATCTTGAAAGCCACTTCCCCATCCTTTCCACTAGCCTTGCATTTCATATGATGAATAATTTCTATCGCTACCATGACATTATCCAAAATAGATCTATTGGCAACAAAAGCAGATTGTTCATGAGATATGCATTTAGATAGCAGGGGTTTCAATCGATTAGCTAAAGCCTTAGAAAGAATTTTATACACTACATTGCAAAGAGAAATAGGCCGAAGGTCCTTCATAGAAGTGGGATTTTGTTTTTTAGGAATAAGTACCACATTAGTATCATCCAAGTGAGGAGGAAAATACCCTTGGTCAAGCCATGCAAGACTTGCATGATAGACTTCATCACCGCAAAGATGCCAAAACCGCTTGTAAAAAGCAGGATTCAATCCGTCCGGACCCGGAGCTTTATCCTTATGCATTTGTTGAAGAGCTTGGCCAAATTCTTCCTTTGTGAAGTCTTGTAGGAGAGTAACATTATCTTCAGCAGTAAGAATGGATGGAATTGCATCAACAACTGGTGATGCAGTAGATGCATCAGATGAAAAAAGATTGTCAAAATAAGTTTTGGCCATTGCTGCCATCTCTTCTTGGTTAAGAGCTTGTGAGCCATCTTTCCGAGTTAGCGATCGAATCTCATTAGTTCTTTTCCTAGCCGAAGCAACAGCGTGGAAGAAACAAGAATTAGAATCACCATCTCTAAGCCACAACACCTTAGCTCCTTGTTTCCAAAATGCTTCTTCTTGAGCTAAAAGGCGAGACAGTTTGTTGTGAATAGCACTATAGCAATCAACATCTTCATTTGATTCTCCAACCCAAAGTACTTCTAGTTCTCTCTTGCAGCGCTCAATATCACCTCGAAATCGAAGTCTAAGAGACCTGCCCCATACATTCATCTCCTCGGTACACACCCACAATCTATTAACGAGATCCAGACCATCACCAACACCCCAACCTTTAACAACCACCTCTTCGAGAGTGTCCTCCTCAAGCCACGAATTTTCAAATTTAAATTGCCTCCTACGTCTTCTCCGACCCTCACCATAAGCGAGAAGCGAGGGTGGGCTATGGTCGAGCGATCGATAATGATGTTGCTGGCGATAGTTTGGGAACACAGAAAACCAATCATCCGTCGCCATAGCTCTATCTAACTTACGTTCCTTGAAGTCTGTCGTACCTCTTCCTTTACACCATGTGAATTGATGTCCCTCAAGAACCAGGTCAGTCATTGGCAATCAATAATTGCTTCACGAAAACCACGAATTTTCCATAAGGGGTGATCACACCTCCCCCTTTTCTCCTCATTTGACAGGAGGTCATTGAAGTCACCAATAACACACCACAGTAGCAACACATCAGTGGCAAGGTTACGTAATATATCCCAAGACTCCCTTCTGCGTTCTGTTTCCGGACAACCGTAAAAACAAGTAAGACGCCACACTGGCCGGTCAAAAACCGATGCCCTGATATTGATGAAATGGTGAGAATAATTAACGATGTCACAAACAAACGGGTGCTTCCAAAGAATTGCAAGTCCCCCACTGCGTCCAACACTACTCACAGCAAAGGACGAATCATATCCCAATCGAACACGGATTGCTTCAATTTTACTAGCTTATACTAAAGTTTCACACAAAAAAATAACATCCGGTTGGTACGTCCGGACGAGGTCTCGTAGAGAGGAAACTGCACTCGGGTTGCCCAGGCCCTGACAGTTCCAACTGAGTATACTCATTGATCCTGTCGATAAAAAGGCTGATGATTACCATCATTGGTTGTGTCATTACCAGAAAAAGTATTGTCATGTTGGGATGTTTCCATACTGGACGTAGTCTCACCAGCAGGATTAACATGTCTACGTCGTTTTTTTCCAACTCAGTAATAGTCTCCACGCCTTCCCCTCTCTCCTTCATGATTTGGTCAGGCTGCAACATTGATCCTCTCACGTCATTAATGCCAGCATTTACTGTATTATTATTGGCTTTAATGACCTGTTTAGGATTTTTGTAGAGTGCAAGCATGTGCTGCGCAATAGATGGAGATTCTGTAACAGCAATATTTGCATTAATTGTGGAATAATGGGTTGGCTGAACCCATTGATTGCGCCACACAGATCGGACGCCATTAACTCCACCGGAAGCACCATCAGCAACCGTTTCGTCCCACAACCACCGTGCACCACCACCCATAAAGGTCCCCCTTGATTCAACACGTAATTCTGGCCCCCATCCACGCTCCCCAGAATCATTCCTTAACGTCAACAACACGGGAAATAATTCATCATTATGTCTTAGTAGCCCACAAAGATAGCAGAAGGTACCAAGTTTCTCCTACTTAAAGGAAACCATCACTGGAGAACCACCCTCCTTTCGGAGTTTTTTCGTTCGTAGGAGTGGCTTACGTACATCAAGAAGCACCCAAATCCTCATGAACGATCTCCACGACCCGGAAGAATTCATTGCATCATATTCAATGAATTCACCAAGGCAACCAGCCAAACTGTTGCCCACAACTTCTAACATATAACCCGGTGGGAGATCACGAACCTGCACCCAAAATGGTACTGCATAGAGAGGTAACAAATTTGGTAGCACACCATCCACCATAGTACTCAGAATGAGGAGATGTTTGTCGAAAGACCACGAACCTCCCTTGACTACACACTGTAGATCCACCTGATAGTAGAATTGGAACATATACAAGCCAGGCTCTATTTAACGAATCAGAATGCCACCAAGAGGTCGCCATATACCAGCCATTCTATGCTTCATTATCTGAAACTTGATAGGCCAATCAGTCAGGAATCGTCCAACCAAACATAGTGATAGGTTTTCCCCATCGTCACTTACTCCCTCCCCCTCCGTCGCCGGAACAACCATGTCGGAGCCTTCCACAGCTAACGTCAGTCTCTCCTTTTCATGAGTAGGGGTATCCATCAGAAAGAACAGAGACCAGCCAAAGAAAAAAGTAACGTAAACCACTTGGGAAAATGAGCCTCTCACAAGGGAGGAAACCACTTGTGGCAAAAATTCTTAAGAGTTACAAACACCCAATTACCCATACTTGACCAAATGCCCAATTTTTTTAGTAACAACAATGTGCCCCACATGAGAATGTGGCGCCATGTGTCGACCATCATTGATCTTTGATGTGGCTTGTTAATGCGCCGCGTGGCTATGATGATGTGGGCTAATGACTTGGCATGTCGGTTCCACGTGCGCAGATGCCTAATTAAATGATGACACCGCAGTAGTAGCGTCATTGATGATGTCATCTTTGGCGTCATCTCGGTTAACCACGTTAGATATTTTGGATGAAAAGTTAACATAGGGGTTAAACTAGAACCATTTAAGATTTGCAAGGTTCTTTTTAAAAGTTTTTGTTTTTACGAGGAGCAAACTGGATTATGAGCATATTTGCTTGGTCCAAACATATATTTAAGCCAACAAAAATTATAATAATTTCATCTGTAAGGCCTAGCTCAACTGACAATTGCCGAAATGGTTAGGCTGGATACCATGTCCCGTGTTCGAACCCGAGACTTCACAGTTGTATGTGTGAATTTCTAGTGGTTGTGACCACTTCGTCTATATCTCTATTATATTAAACCATGGATGTTACACATATACATCCACCTATCGTGCCACATCATTAAATACGTCAGCTTCGTTTTTATCCACGTCAGCATGTTATTTCAAAATATATCACCAAAAAAGCAGAAGCTGAGGATCGAGCCCAATCCCCCATGCCGCCACCTCCTGACTCTGACCATTTGAGAACCGACAAGTTCGTGCTACTAAGCGTATTGCATAATGTTTATCCTATTCTTTCTTTTATTGCAAAACCTTTTACCTACTTTTTTTTTTGACAAACTTTTACCTACTTTTTATATCTATTTATTATTTATTTTGATACTTATATATTTGTTATTATATATTATATTTATTTGACATCTAATATTTTGTATCACATTTCATAGATTTTATTCTATATATTTACTAGCTAGAATGTTATTAAATATGAGTAATTTTATTTATTTCAACTTTTTTTTTTATTTCTCATCTTATAAATAATGTTATATATTAAAAATGTTTGTCACATATCTTTGTATTCAGCTTGATGCACATACAATTAGAATTAATATACAACTTTGATCGATTATTTATTATTTATATTTGTAGTTTACAACGTTTGTACTTAATATTCTTCTATTCACTACGCTGCACTTAGAAAACAAGTAGAGAGAATCAACAAGATGACAGAGAACATTGATCCTGCGGTTGTCAAAGTCAATGACCTTAGTCAAAAGCAAGCAAATTGTCCTTATGCAAATGTATATTTGCTATATATTTGTAAGTTACTATTTACTATTACTATTTTGGACCGTATAATACTTATAACTAATTCCTGTTGTAACAAAATCTCAATATGAAATACCCCTGTGGTTGTCACTATTAAATTTTAGAGTACTATTATGGCAAAAACATTGATCATGTGGGCCTCTCATAATATACTGTGGTACTCTTGCTATTTGGAATTTTGAACTCAGTGGTACAAATGAACAGACCCTCTTCTCCACTAGCTACTCTTGCTATTTACATGCTAATAGAGCGGTATCACAAAAAGTATAGATTTTGTATTCTTTAGAGTCTCTCTTCTCTTTCCATTCGTTACTTTCCCCAATTTTTACTTTTGAATCTCTTCAAACTACTAGCATAACATGTTTTTTTTGAATTTGTTTTTGTCCTCCAAGGTAATTTTTCATCTTTAGGTATAAATATTATTCCTTTGGGGTATGGTCATGTGCCAAAGTCAAGGACACCTATGTTATTCGTCTCATGCATGATAAGTCTGAACTCAATTACACAATCTTATAAATATTTAATTAAATCATATCGCAAACAAACAATTGTATTTTTTTGAAGCGACAAACAATTGTATTGGATAGCGAGAGATCACTATATATAAACACTATTTTATGTTGTTGGGTTACATCTATAATTGAGAAATCGGAATACATGAATGTATTACTGTCCTACCATTTTAATCTAAAGTATGCAACATGAGTCATTTTCGCAAAGAAATATACGATAATCCTTTTAAATTGCAACACACATATTTCTTGATAGATTTTTTGGTGGATTCTTTTTTGATAGTTTGTAAGCCATATATACAATGTAGTATAACCCTTTAAGGTATTGTATTGTGACTGATGGATTTTTTTAATGAGCAAAGTTATATTATAGCGGGTATACGAGGTAGTCAAACCTGTTGTTATACCCCAATTTTGTCCGTCTTCTTTTAGTCGCTTGTTTTATATAATTCGTATTTCGAAGCCACACAATTATAAGTTTTTAGAATAACGTCTCTTTTTCTAATTTAAGCCAATTTCAATTATCCGTTCAATTAAACTCGAATACCGTTACTTAAGCTAGGCATACGTGCGAATGATCGATCTTTTCACGCATTCTTCAGTTTAATCTCGATATTTGGGCCTAATTGAACATAAGTAGACTAATCTAAGTCGCTTTTCTCCATATTGGGCTTATCATTTTGATTTGGGCCTACAAACGTGATTCCAATTTGTTTTTGTAGTATTTATCGCTTAATGGACTTATTTCTTCTATTTGGGTTTTATTCTTAAGCGCTTTTATTTAGTTGGGCCCGATTCACTTTTGTATTTGGTCCAACTTCTCTTTATTATTTTTATTTTTCCATTTAATTTATTTTGAATAATATATATAGTCCAAAAATGCCAAAAAAAATCTATTTAATTTTATTTACAATTTAGAAGTGTTCTAAATGTCCAAAAGTCCAAAAATGCAAAAAAAAAAAGTAATATTAGGAATACAAAAATAGCCAAATCCGAAAATAAATATAAAAAATACAAAAAAGCAGTTTTAGCCCAAGTAGCAGTTGGGCTTGGATCTTCATTCTCTCCCAAACCCTAGTCTTGGTCCCCAAGACTCAAATCCAGATCTGAAAATAAAACCAAATCAAGGCAAATCAAGAATTAATTACTAATCCTAATTTTCTAATATAAATAAGCAGTCAACACACAGTCCAAAACACACAGAAACCAAGGCAGAAAACTACTGCTAAAATCACCCAAAAATAGGATTAGAGTTTCACATGAAACACTAATCCACTAAACACAGTTACGAGGTTTCTAAGATCTAAAGAAAAAGCGATGTGATCAGCGGAACAACGTAGCAATGGTCGATCACAAGCAAAGAGGATACTAACGAGAGGCTAGAGTAAAAGGTTGGTCAGAATAATAGTGTTTGTTATTAGATGCGAATAAAAATAAAAAAACGTGTATGCATATGTAACGAAACCCAGATTCTGTTTATACTCAAAATAATACAATTTAAACAAGTTTTGCTTCAGATTAGAGTTCTGTTTTTGCTTAGAATTAGAATTTAATTTTGTCAAAAATCATATTTGCTTGCTCTTAGATTAGGCTAGTTTCCTAAAAAACGAAACAATGTTTTAAAAGAGCAGGATAGGGGTAAAACCAAGTCTGTTTTAGAAAGGCCGGAAATAAGAGAAATTAGAACTCCACAACACAATAAGCAAGCCAAACAGAATCAAAAGTAGTAGGAAAGAAATCAGACCAGAGAAAGCATAGAAACAAGCATAACACAGAAAAAAGGGACACTGACCTTAAGCCCGGAGCTCCGGTCATCTTCTCCGGCGAAGCTTCAGCGAGATCTTCCTAAGCAGAAGAGGCAGAGCAGAAGCCGCAACCACCCAAACCGAAGCTTCCTCCCCCAAAATCGAACCACACCCACCGAAATCACCAAAACACCCAAATCAGAGATTTGTTTAAGCAAAGAATAACAAAGAAATCGAAGGAGAGGGTGTGAATAAACGAAAAAACAAACCTGTGGAAAAAACCCCCTTAGCCGCCGTGAGACATCGCCGCAGGCGCCACCACCTTCGCCGGTCATCCCCGCTCCACCACTCTCCTCTCTGTTCCGCTCCCTCTCTCTCTTCCACCCATTAATTTCTCCCTCTCTCTCCCCGAAATGGGGGCGAAAATTTCGCCCTTTCTCTCACCAAAGAATAGCAGCGGCGCTGCCATGGTAGGAAAGAAGGAGAGTTTTGTTTTTTAGGGTTTTCAATTTAGGTTGAGGTTTATGTAGTGTCTCCTCAATTTATTTTTATTTCTTAATTTTTTTTAATATTCAGATTTCTATTAATACCCTTTCAATTACCACACACACACTCCCTCACTTAAGCCCAGTTTCGCATACTGGGCCCTCCAATGCAAACTGGGTTTCCTTTTTACACTTCCTTTTAATTATACAACCCCCTGCGACTAATAAATCCTCATTTTACAAATTTCACCCCCTTTTTTTCTTTTTAATTCTTTTCCAACTCAAATATAAATACTTTTTCTCTCGAAATTAAATAAATGGCTAAGTCGGTTGTACAAATAAGGTTAGTCATTATCTTAAGACCAATGAGTATATCTGATTCGGTAATCACGAAAACTTAATAAACTATTTTCCTAAAAAATAGGAGATTAAATCGGTTAGCCTAGCAAGGTTAGTCGGCATTCTAGGGCGAATGAGTACATGCTGATTCAAGAGTCCTAGAATACCTATTCTAAAACCAACCCACCTCATATCAAACAAACTTCTTTCAAAAACTCAAAAATCATTTTCAAAAAGTAGGGGACTAAGTCGGTTGTACAATCGGGTTAGTCGTCCTAGAGATCGATGGTATGCGGTTCAAAGAGTCCTAGGACCCTACACTAAAAAATACCAACCCACAAATCTTTTTGGGAAGAACTACGTAGCTTTGATTCCTCCATTGCATCCGGAGGTACGTAGGAGCAAGAGCCCACTCTTTTCAAGCACTAAAAACTAATAATTTTAATTAAGTCTTCTTTCCTTCACATTCAAATAAAAGGGTAAAATGATAATAAACTACAATTAATTAGACCAAGGATGTCGTGGGGTGCTAATACCTTCCCCACGCATAACGACTCCCGAACCCTAAACTTGCCTTGTCCTAAACGAAAAGGGATTTTCCGAATTTGCCCTTAAACTAAAATTTGGTGGCGGCTTCCTATGAACCTTTCGAAGAATCCTTTCTCGGATTTTTCGGTCGCTAAACCTGTTTATTAGATATCATGCTAAATTAGAGTTTATTATAGCAGAGATAGAAATACATTAGAGCTTCGTGCTGCTATTTCAAAGTAGTTAGAGGAAGTATTTAATCTTTTGATTGTTTGTTTTTCATAAAACAAAATAAAGGAGGGTACAAACACTACAAGTAAATCAAGGTTTTCCGGCGGACCGAAGCCGCAGGTAAAGCCAAAAAGCCAACGGTAAGTAAGTATTTATTTCGTGGAACTTTTCCGTGGATTTTCCGCCGGTTAAAGCGCCCGTGCGTGCGATTCTGGCGGATTTTCCGCCGGTAATTACCGGATAGTTTCCGGCGGAAAAAGCCGCCGGTAATTTCCGGCGGAAACGGCCGCCGGTAACAACAATACAATCCGCCGGTAATTTTTGTGTTTTTTTTTTTAAAAACGGCCACCGGTAATTGATGATATCCGCCGGTAATTTTTCAGATTTTTTATTTTTTTTAAAAGCCGCCGGTAACTCATACAATCCGCCGGTAATGTTTTGTGATTTTCTTTTTTTGTTTTTTAAAAAATTCATATTCCGCCGGTAATTATTAATAATCCGCCGGTAATTATATTTAAAAAAACGTTTTTGAAAATTAATTTTAAATTTTTAATATTTAAAATAAAAATTAATTTAATAATTTGAAAATAATATTTAAATTTTAAAATCTTTTTTAACAATTTGAAAATTATTTAAAAAACAGTAATTTTAAATATTTTAAAATTAAATTATTGAAATTTTAAAATCTTTTTTAACAATTCGAAAATTATTTAAAAAACGGTAATTTTAAATATTTTACAATTAAATTATTGAAATTTGAAAATTATTTTTAACAAACCTTTATTACTTTTAAATTATTTAAAAAAGACCAGTAAAGCGTTTTTGAATGTCAAATTAAACGAGAAATAAATTATCAATAGATAAATAATGAAACCAACAAAGCAGTAATTAAATTTAAATTATCCATACAAATTAAACAACTAATAAAACCAACAAAGTCACAATTAAATTATCCAACAACAAACCACTAATAATAAGGCCTATTTGGGTTGGGTTCTTTGTTGGGATCAGTATAAAAGTCTTTATCATGCGCCCCAAAGATTACTAGATATTTATTTAATAAATTGTTGGGGATTAGATTGTGGAAAAATATTAGAAATAAAAATACGGTATTTTTATACGCTATTGGTATTATAAGATTAATAATATTATATATTTATTCTATTTCTATTAAATGCTAGTGTGAGAGATATTATTTATTTAAGGAGTTATTTTGGTCTATTGAGGTGTTAAAATAATAGTTATAGTGATATTGGGCTCTAAAAGTATTTAAAAAGGAGTTTTGGAATTTGTTTTACTTGCATACACCCTCTCACAGGTGCTAAAGCGCACCCCCACCTTGAGTCACTTAAGCCCAAACGAGCGAGAGCAGCCTGAGCGCGCGACCCAACCCGAAACCGACCGGTGCGCGTCTTCTTCTCCTTCGCAAGAAAGGCTGCGTGAAAGCAGCGGCGACTCAAACCTCACGCTTCCAAACTTCCTTCCTCACAGAACTCATTCATTTGATCGCCGTTTGAGCGAAATTTCACCACCCTTCTCGAAATCATCTACGCAAATCTGTTTCGACCTCGTTTAGGCAAGCGAACCTTTGTTCATAACCTTCAAACACACAGGCGGCGATTTGTTTATTGGCTTTTTCAGGTCACCACGGTCTTCGTTTGGAGAAAGCGGGACCGTTTTGGATTCCTCGCGTCGAAACCCGAGAAGCACTAGTCTTTTGTTCGTTTCGGTGAAGTTGGCGTCGGACCTATTTTCGGTGAGGCGTCATTCGGTCATTCTTAGCCGTGTTCCGTTCGTGTGTTCGTGAGTTTCGTGTTCGTGTCTCATTCTTCATGATTTGGAGCTTACGTCAATAGAGGTAAGGGTGGCGTTTCATTTAACATAATTGGCTATATGATGGGTGTTGTGGGGTTTCTTGGCGTTGTTTGAGGATTGTTGAGGTTGTCATGTGATTATCTATGATTGAGTATAATTGAGTATGTGGTTTGGTATAAATTGCGTATTGTGATGTGTTTTGTGGAGTTTCTTGATGTTGCTTGATGATTGTTGATGTTGTCATGTGTTTTAATATAAATTGCGTATGTGATGGGTGATTTTATGGGGTTAGAGTCGATTTAAATATATGGTGATGAGGCGTGTGAATTGAGTAATTTGAGATGGAGTTGAGGCGTGAAGTATAGCGTGTTTTAGTAAATTGAGTCTTGGGGCTGCTGTATATTTTTCATTATAGATGTGTTCTTTGTTTTCACAAATTAAAGTTCTTTGTTTGGTTGTTTATAAAATAGAGAAGGTTCTTTGTTTCACGAATATATAGTGCTGAGTTTTTTTAAATATAAGTTCTTTGTTTTTGCCACTAAAAATTGATCTTTTTTCTTGAAACTATAGTGCGGTTTTTTTAAATATAAGTTCTTTGTTTTTGCCACTAAAAATTGATGTTGTTTTGCTTGAAACTATAGTGCGATTTTTTTAAATATAAGTTCTTTGTTTTTGCCACTAAAATTGATCTTTGTTTTCTTGAAACTATAGTGCCGTTTTTTAAAATATAAGTTGTTGTTTTTGTCACTAAATTGATCTTTGTTTTATGAATATATAGTGCGGTTTTCAAAAATATAAGTGGCTGTTTTTGTTACTAAATTGATCTTTATTTTCTCAAATTTTGTTCTTTGGGCGAGGATCGAATTTTACGAGTTTATTTTATGATTGAATTCTTGTAAGAGGTTATACTACTAGTGTACTCCTTGACTATGGCTAGGTTGTGGTTTACCACTAAGGCGAAATTTCTTTCTTTGGTGTATTTACAAGGGCATCTTGAGAGCCTTGCAAATGTGGCCAATGCCTCTTTGCGAGTAGTACCGATTACGAGTAATCCCATAGTCAATCGGTTTACTATTTTATAACCCACAAAACTAAAAGATAGCAAGTAATGTATATATATACATGCTTATGATGGCGTGACTATATGATGTTGATGAATGTGTCGGTTCATGCTATGAGTGATCGATGATGATGTGTTATTTAATGATTGTGATGTGAATGGCGAATACACTCTCTGAGTGTTTTATGATGACATACCTTGAGTGGTTATTTATTTTATGATGATGATGATGAGTACCAGGAGTGAGTGTTGGTTGAATTGCACATGTGTTATAGGATCTCATGGCATGTGCATACTATGACTTATATTGATGATGTTATGCCTTGAGTGGTTTTCTTCTATAATGAAGATATGCCTTGAGTGGTTTTTAAAGATGATATGGTACCATCATGCATATGCCGCGTGTGGGTTGCATTTTCATACATAAAAATAAGCGTGAGTGGTCTTTGTTGTGATTTGAAATTTGGTGTTGTGTAATTATGATGTGGTGATGATACCTTGTGATTGTCCCTTCTCATTACTCTATTGTGTATCTGATTATGTTCCTTTGAAATTCTCACCCATACGCTTGGAATGTTGCTCTATTGTGGCAGTAGCTGCAGTACCATGAGTGAAGGACTTGCTTTGCCTTATTCTTTTAGTTTTTGGGATGTATTGTTGTGTCGCTCTCACGATCTTTGTAACACTAGGGCGTGGAGTTGGATAATTTATTTAGTAGTTGTATCTTTGATTTTTATTTGTTACATTGAGGCGTGTTTGAGAGTATTTGGTGAGTCGGTGTTTAGGCAGCTGCGAATGTGTTTATGAGGATGGAATTTTCCATAAATGATGTTTGATTGCACCAATTTGAAAAGTGCATATTTGATGAGTTTTTACTGAAAATTTGTAACATTTCTTTTCTATCAATTAAAACAAATTTTATTTTTGAGAAAGAATTACTCACGATAAATGACACGTAATATGAGGGTAGAAAAAGGGTGTTACAACTGTCGTCCAATCATCTTCTTCATCGTCATCTTTGTTGGGGTTGTGGTTGGCGTGTTTGAGTCTGAAATTCTTTGGGACGGTTGTTGGAATTGCTTTGCGGGGAGACATGGTGTGGTGGCGTGGTGGAGTGCGAAATTGTTGTTGGCGGAAGTGCGATTGAAAGCGTTGATGGGCACGAGGTGTAATGGCTGCGGAGGAGAGTTTAAATCGAGGCTCGGCTGACCATATGGTGACCATATGGGTATAGCGGACGATTGAAAGCGGTGCTCATAGTTGAAGGGAGGGTGGAAGGCACGAGAGTGCTCTTTGGAAAACACCTCCGTGAAATTTGCATCCCTGGCGGTGGATAAAGTCGATGATGATGATGGCATAGATGGCCTTGCATGAGACATACTATCCATTACTTGCTTCTGAATTCCTCATTGATTACTGCGTTCTTGACCGCCAACTGCGCTCCTCGACTTGCTGCTCTCGCATCTCCGAATCTCACGCTCATAGTTGCTCAATTTCTCGGTCAATACCACAACCTCGGCTCGCTCTTGAAGTGGGGACATGAGGCGTCGGTACTTGTTGTTGAAAAGGAATTTGACCTAAAATTGGAACAATGGAATTTGGAAAAAGCGCGGCCCATACCACGGATCACAGTAGCAGGCCTTTTCTTTGGCGATGGACCCGGCAAGTTCATTCCATTTGCTAAGGCCAATCGACCCTCCTCAGCGGGATCAACCTTAGTCCTCTACTCTCCTTTGTTTGGCGATACTCCTGCGCGATTAGAGAATGCTTCTGAATCATCCTTGGCGCTCTTGGGAAAATCACGGTGTCCTCGCGCATATGAAGTTTGCGTGTAACTCGGCAAAGTAGGTGGCCGACCAAGAATAGCCTCTATAGTATTAATTTAATATTAGTATTTAATAAAATATAAAATTTGAAGAATTAAAAACAAAGATATATAAAATATTACGGGCGTTTAGCATGTTCATATGGTGATAAACGCTTGATTTACGCAACCACCTCTCTCGGAAGCCCGATTCGCGGCGGATCTCTTACATTTTTTTGATACTCATCATGCGCCCATTTCGGTTGGAGTTGATCCGTATAGGCGGACGATCAATCGATGGCTCTCCATCGATCTTGTCACGCTCTTACCATGACATTTGGAAAAAGCGGTGAGAAGCTCTTAAATTGAAAACTTTCTTAACTGGATGGTCATCCTCAGGTTTCCATGCAAATGTTGCCTGGTTACACAAATTAAAATAAGTTGTTAGAAAAAACAACTTAATGAATTTAAGAATTTGGAATAATTAAAAATTAATTAAATAGTAAAAAAACTTACCTAAATTGATTCCACACTTTGGACTCAGGATCTTTTTAACCTCAGACCAATCAATCGAGGACTTTGTGTAATTTGCCTTGATAATACTTGTTATCGCGCTGGACACTCCTCCCAGGATTAAAGCTGTACATAAGAAAGAAAAATTAAAATGATATTAATTTAAAAAGACAAATTTCAAATACAAATACAAATATATATAATAAATACTTACAGGTTTCCAACAACCTCCTGGCGATCTGACCGTCTTCCAAAATATCAACCACGTCGGTTTGCACATCATACGGGTGGCGGCCTATCTGGATCGGTGGGGGTGCCATACTACTAGGGTGGGCGGCGCGGGTTCAACGCCCTCGAGCTCGGTGATGAAGGCATACCCACATAGTTGCCATGAACAAGTCGATAAACTATCTTACGCTACTACGGCGGCGTAAAGAAGTACATATCTTCTTTCCTTTTTCGGAGGCGGCTTGCGGGTGGAGTCCTCATCATGTGGTGAGTCATTATCGCTAACGATGCCATAAGCTGTTCTCTAGCTATAAAATAAAGCTAATAACATATATAAATGATGAATAACATAGGCAAATATATATCAAAGTCGATAAATATAAATATTATATTTAAGAGTAAAAGCTCTTGTGTCAACCATGCAAATCGGACACGCCATCTTACCATGTGTCCCCGTCACGACAACATTCTATAGGCGGGGAAGTCATTGATGGTCCACATCAAAGCCGCCTCATGAGAAAATTTTGTTTGCGTCTTTGCATCATAAGTTAAAACACCATACCCACAACCTTTTTAGGTCATCGATCAAAGGTTGCAAATATATGTCAATACGGTGTTGGATTGTGTGGTCTGGAATAATGGCATTTAAGAACATGTATGGTTTAGACATACACATTTACGGAGGAAGGTTATGCGGGGTAACAATAAGCGGCCAACAAGAATACGGTGATGCGATGCTTGAATATAGGGTGTGAAACCATCAGAGCATAAACCAAGCCGAACATTGCGTGGATCACTAGAAAAATATGGATGACCACGATCGAAATGCTTCCAAGCTTCACCATCAGATGGGTGGCGTAATTCACCAGAATTGTTTCTATTTTCATAGTGCCATGACATTTTACCCATGATCTCCTTTGAAGTAAACATCCTCTCTAGCCTTGGTATAAGAGGCAGATAGAACATTGCTTTCCGTGGAACCGGTTTGCCTCTGCTCACCCCTTTCTTGCTGGCACGGTAGCGTGACTCTCCACACAACTTGCATTCCAACAACTCTCCATCATTTATCCCAAACTCATTGCTATAGTATAGCATGCAACGGACACACAACAATCAATTCTCTTAGATTTTAAGCCAAGCTTGACACAGTCTTTTAGCATCATAATAACTCTGCGGCAAAAGTCCTCTAGCAGGGGTTGCATCAACATCATTTTGTCATATATTCCATGCACAATTCAGCAACATTAAATTGAGACTTGAGACCCAACAACCAGAACACACATTGATAATTTAGATTCGTTAGATCCTTGAATAATGGTTGATTTGTCTCACTCAAAAACATATAAAACCTCTGAGCTTCTTCATTTGGAACTTCTTGACATCATATCGTGGTTCCTCAAAATCCAATTTTACACCGATAGCATCACGTATCATCCCTGAACAACATCAAGCGGTGATTTCCCATAGTCGATGAGCCAGCGACTTCTCATTTGGACTTGAAGTGCCACGCTTCTACTTCTTGGACAAGAACTATATCAGCAGGAGGAACATTAATTATATTAACACGAGAAACTCCAATTGCTACCTGCGCCATGGCGAGTCCATATCCAATAATTGGCTTAAATCCATTGTTGTACAAATGAAGTCGAATGTCACCTTCATTTTTATAGCTCGAAAGATACATTTCGAACAAGGACATCTAATTCCACCTTGTTGCTCAAATTCTTTTGGCGCTTAGCTAAAAGAACAAACTCTTCAACTCCTTCAACAAAGCGTCGTTTCAACCCGCTCTTCCAGGATATAATCGATCATACATCCAACTACGATCCATTTTTGTGGATGTCCTAAATAAATTTATTACAACATATATGTCTATCAGAACAATAGACATTTTCATTTTTATATTATAGCTACTATTATCTTTGTAGACTAACAAAAATTTAAATAAACTATCAACTATTATATTTTTCTATGACTCTAATTATTTCAATTCATTAAATCAAATAACATTCGTTACTATATAATAATAATATTAATGTAATACAAATCCATTACCTCTAATTTTATTGCGCATACTAAATAATAAACAATAAATGAAACAAATATTAACAAATAACTAATCTAAATATTATACAAAAATTTTTGAATTTAAGAAAATAATAATATTATATATTATGTTTACTTTTTTAAACTCAAATATTATAGTAAATTATAATAATTCCTACTTATTTTTTTTTTGTAAACATAAAAACATTTGAAATTATATTTTTATCCAAAATTTTAAGTTTAAATTTGAAACTAAAGTAACAATTTAGAAAATATCTTTTCATTACAAATTAAATATTAATTATAGTAATTTTTTTCGTCAAATAATTTTGACTAAATCATTTCAAAAATATCTTTTAACTAAATAAACCATCAATCATTATTTTTTACTATCATCATAATTATTTCATTTCAATTAAATACATCAAATAACATTTAGTATGTTATTTTGTATCACATAATATTTATTATGTCAAATAATATTTACTATCACATAATATTTATTAACTATATTACTGTTCTTCTCAAAAAACTAACCCCAATTAACATTGTTCAAAAAAATAATCATAATAATGTATTACTAAATCATAAAATCCAATTTTATTTTAAATAACATCTAATCTAATTATTATACAAAATATTTAAAATATATATCGTATAAGTAAATAATAATTTTTGGACCAAAAAAAAAAGTAATTAATAATTTATTATATAGTCTTTTAACTTTTTTATTTTAACTGAAATATTATAATAACATTATAAAAATTCGTATTATTTTAAAAAATAAACATTTTTGAATTTAAATTTTTAAACAAACAAAATAATATTAGTTATAGTAATAGTAATTTTAAATCTAATTATTTAACTAGTACCAAATCAGCAAATAATAATTATTAGTAACAAATCGATTAGTAAGTACTAACTTGATGTCTGAGAAGATTACGACTTTACGCTAATAGTTTGAGCAATTTGAATCGTGATGAAAAAAACTCTCCAACTTCAACCACCACAGTAGAGAAGAATCCAACTTCAAGCCATTGCTAAATAAATAACATCAGAATCAATAAGGACTAACTCATATTAATACAAATTGGCAAAATTAACTATATTATGTAAAGAACATATCTTTCAAATCAATCTGGACTAATTTCGTAGAAAAAAAGAGAGATTATGATACAAACTATGAAGAACTAGAGAGAATTTGAGAGAAATTAAGAAGAAGAAGAAGAAGAAGTGAGAAGTGAAGAAAGTGAAGAGAGGAATCGGTGTTGTGTATAAGTAGAGAAACTCCAACGGCCTGAATTTCAAATGCGTAAATTACCGGCGGAATCTTTGAAACTACCGGCGGATTTATTGCTCATTTTGATTTTACCGAGGTGCCAATTCCAAGACTCATTACCGGCGGAACCGTTCCATTACCGGCGAAATTAATTATGTTACCGGCGGCTTCATCAATTACCGGCGGCTTTATAACATTACCGGCGGCTTTATAATTACCGGCGGCTTATACATTACCGGCGGAATTATACAATTACCTGCGGCCCCTTTTTTAAAATTTAAAAAATAACGGATATATTACATAAAATCCGCCGGTAATAGACAAAAATCCGCCGGTAAGTTACCTGCGGAAATAAATCCGCCGGAAAACACCTAAAACCCGCCGGTAACTTACAGGCGGATAAAATCCGCCGGAAACTTTCCAAAGCCGCCGGTAATTTACCGGCGGATACAATCCGCCGGAAAGTTGGCGCCGGTATTTTACATTATTCTTGTAGTGAAAATCCCTTAATGAGAAACTAACACGGTTAGATTCAAGTTCAACGACATAATCTACCATCGAGAGAGAGGTTCGTCTGATCCTCTCAAGAAGTCTGGGGAAATGGTGTCAAGCGTATCATATTAATTTTTCTTAAATTAATTATTACAAAACATTATAATATAGGAAACAAAATTCTTTCCTTGACAAAACCCCACATCCCATTTAATTTCTTACTATTATATAAATATTTATAATTTTACAAATCAGAATTGAAACAAAATCAAATATATATATATATGTCTAAATCTGATAGTTGAAGTAGCTTTTTTACAGTGTCTAAACACATGAATATCGATCCGCTCTGGCACGGGTGAATTATACTAGTATATACAATAAAATTAATCAATCCGACCGTTGAATAACATCGTATTATCCTTGTGATCTTGTATGTCAAATTTCAAAAAATTTGGATAATCATAGGTGTGCTATCTATCAACACGCATTTGCTTATCTTTTAAATAACATAATATAGCCATCAAAATAAATCTTTGTGATGGACAGGCAAATAATTTCGGATTTTTATGAAATTGTTTATCTTTATATTCTGCCATTTTTGGGGTTATCTACCGAATTGAGGTTGTAGCTGAATTTGAGTTGTGCTTTGTTTTTTCTAAGTTTCATTTCATTCAAATACATTTTTAATGTCCTTATAATCGATCACCATGAATGTGTATTTGACTCTCACTGTCTGATAATCAATTTTAACATTCAAGATGGCATTTAATTGAAACTTTTATTTAATAGCATGGTTTGTCTGCTTTGTTTTTGATAGGCAAAGTGATTATGATTAGTGTGTTAATTGTTAGGAGGAGGGGGCGGGGTTGAACCCGTCGTCTACGTTTTTTCCACGGCGATGTAAGATTCTACCAGCGTAGTGTGAGCTACCCATACGGGACGGTTTATGCTGCTTTGTTGTTTTGAGACAGTTTAATCTCTTTCTAGGATTTTTGATTAATACAGAAGGTTGATTTTATAATTTGTGAAAAAACCTTTCGAGTTATCAACCATGTCTTTAGCCTCCTTGCTTTCTACTTGTGAGATTGTAGGTAATTCAAGTTGTATTATCTCACTATTAAACTGTTGTCTCACTTTTATGATTTCAGGCCTTGATTCTTGTTCAAGAGATTAATAGTTTCTAGAGGAAAAATGGCCTCAAACAGCTTTTTTCATGATGGTTTTGGTGCTCGGCCCCCTCTTTTCAATGGTGAAGAATATTTTATTTGGAAACAAAGGATGCAAATCTTCATTGAGGCTTATGATTGGGATGCATGGCATGCCATTGACAATGGTCCTTTTGTGCCCACTCGCATTGTTGATGGCTTGAAAGAAGAAATACCAAAAAGCGAATGGACCGATGATGATAAGAAAATGGTTCATCCCAGTAAGAGGGCTAACCACTACATAGCTTATGCGTTAAGTGAACCTGTATTCTGTTTCGTCTAACAGGTGATTATGAGCTTTTTCATATGAAACACGGCGAGAGCATACCAGATATGCAAAAGCGTTTTACTCTCATTGTTAATCATCTTGCCTCATTGGGAAAAACCTTCTCTAATGAAGATTTGTTTGACAAAGTTTTGAGAAGCTTGAGTAGGAATTGGCAGGCCACAGCGACAGCTATAGTAAAACCAACAAACCTCTCAACCATGACTTTCACCATGACTTTGGCAACTTTGTTTGGCAAGCTTCAGTGCCTAGCTCTTGCTTCAGCATATCATGCTGCTGCAGCAACTATTTATGCACTAAACTTTCAATAGTGGAAACAAATTTACACTCTACAGTACTGGTGATGTCTTCTGGATACTTCATAGCATTGAGTTTAAACTTGGGGTCAATCAGGGCCACCATGTCAAAGCACCATTGGAAACCGGCCACAACACTGTAGGTGATGTTGTTCAGCAGGCTGGCCTTCTCCTTTGTCAACAACTATACCTCTGCACTTTTCTTCTCTATTTGTGCCTTAGCATCCTCCCTGACTTTCTTCGGCTCCTTCTTCGTCTTGTTCAGATCGGCTTCAAGATCAGGCATCTTCTTCATAGACAACAGATCCACCATCATCTTCTTCATTTTCAGTGGTGCAGTTATTCACAGTTCCTATTTGAGGAGGGTAACCGTGTTTCTTGTAGCATGAATCAACCATGTGTCCGGTTTTACCACAATGTGAGCATGTCTTAGTTCCTCTTCCCCTTCCACCAGTGGTCCTTCCATTACCTCTACCTCTAACAGCACCTCCTCTTCCTTGAAAGTTAACAGTAGCAAGAACCTTTGATTCATCCATAGTGGCAACAGTTTGCCTTTCTTGCTGAATTAGAAGTGAGTATACCTTGCCAATATTTGGAAGAGGTTCCATAAGCATAATTTGTGATCTCACAGAGGTATATTGTTCATTCAATCCTTTTAAAAATCTTAGAACATTTTCGGTTTCCCTATATTGTTTGAATTTTATAACAGCATCGCACCTACAAGCATCTAGGCTACAACTACACTTAGGTGCAGGAAGAAAATTCTCTAATTCTTGCCATAATTTCTTTAGTTTTGTGTAGTAAGTAGAGATAGATCCATCACCTTGCTTAGTTGTGTAAATTTCTTCTTGAAGATCGGAGATTCTGAATATGTCTCCTTGATAGAACCTGTCTTTGAGATCCTTCCACACTTCCGCAACAGTATCCATCCAAAGAATGCTCTGTGTGATCTCAGGAACGATGGAACTATTGATCCAAGACATCACCATGGTGTTGCAACGGTCCCAGGCGATGGAATTCCTATCCTCATCAGAAGGTCTAGGTAGTGAACCATCGATAAAATGAATCTTGTTCTTCGATCTCAAGGCCATAGTCATGGACCTTGACCAGGTATGGTAGTTGTTCCCGTTTAGCGGCGGAGAAACGATAGCAATTCCAGGATTATCGCTAGGATGCATGAAGTATGGATTCAACATATCAGTTTGATATGCTTTATCCTTATCTTTGCTTGTATTTCCAGCATCGGTGACAGAAGTAGAAGATCGAGGACTCTCAGTTGCCATTGAAGAAGATGATAGCAAGGAACGACAACATGATAAGGTCAAGAATTGGACCAGAGAAGAAATTAATGAAACAATTCACAAAATAGGGCAAGATATGAGGAATTGGCACTGAAATCGTGAGTTTTCAGGCAAAGATTGAAGCAAATTTGAAGATAGGTGCAAAAGGTGATTTTGACCTAGAAAAGGGGGAAAAACGTCGAACTGTGAGATTGACGAAGAAACAAAGAGAGATATCAGAGTTGAAGCAACGATGGTGGCAGAGTCCCTAGAAAGGAGCTCTGATACCATGTGAAAAGTGGTAATGAGACTCCATGAAAGCAAGATCAAAGCTCAAGGTGATTGAGCAACAAAATGTAGACGAGGAAAAATTGGAAATTCTCATTATTCTGTAACTTTACAAATGGAGTTATTTATACAATAGGATTGAACTCAGAAGCAGTTAGATCAAGGCTAACAAACTGCTAACTGATTCAACAGAAGAATAACCAAAAAACTATCTAGAAGAAAAGCAAAAGAGATGAAAAATGACCTTACATCTAATATCAACCCGATAGCTATTGCTAATTACAAAACAGCACTAAAGAGTAAAGTGAACCATTAGATGATGTGTCAATGTCGACCAGTGACTGTGCATTGACTAGGGACACCTCATCATTCTTTGATTTTGACAGTTTTGGTGCTCGACCCCCTCTTTTCAATGGTGAAGAATATTTTATTTGGAAACAAAGGATGCAAATCTTCACTAAGGCTTATGATTGGGATGCATGGCATGCCATTGAAAATGGTCCTTTTGTGCCCACTCGCATTGTTGATGGCTTGAAAGAAGAAATACCAAAAAGCGAATGGACCGATGATGATAAGAAAATGGTTCATCCCAGTAAGAGGGCTAACCACTACATAGCTTGTGCGTTAAGTGAACCTGTATTCTGTTTTGTCTAACAGGTGATTATGAGCTTTTTCATATGAAACACGGCGAGAGCATACAAGATATGCAAAAGCGTTTTACTCTCATTGTTAATCATCTTGCCTCATTGGGAAAAACCTTCTCTAATGAAGATTTGTTTGACAAAGTTTTGAGAAGCTTGAGTAGGAATTGGCAGGCCACAGCGACAGCTATAGTAAAACCAACAAACCTCTCAACCATGACTTTCACCATGACTTTGGCAACTTTGTTTGGCAAGCTTCAACACTAGCTATGAGCTTCGGTTTAATCTACTGAACGAGGTAAACAATGTTGGACTTGTGCTTTTACATTCTTAAGAGGATTTGCAAGATGCATTTGATGAACTTCTTTTATAAATCATTAAAGATTACAAAAGTAATGTATTCTCAAAAGAAAACCATATCAGAAGATTTAGAAAAACAAATTTCAAAATTAAAATAAGAGATGGAAGAGATTAAATTGAAATGAAACTTTAGGAATTGTATATGAAAGTGCTTCATGTAGGACTTGCTGTCAAGAAAACTTTTTGTACTTCCTCAAATTGTTTAAACTACGTTAGCTTAGAAAAAGAAATTGATGATTTAGAAAATGTTCTTCCGAATTTTTAATGGGAAGGTACAATCTAAACATCCTACTTGATGACCAGAGATCTATATTTGGTAAAGCTAGTTTGGGTCTTAATCCCAATCAGAAAGAAAAGTTCTTTTGGAAAATGCTTTTGCTGTGGTAGAATGTGAAATACTGCATCTAGTTGCTGTGGTAGAATGTGACATACTGCATCTAGTGCTTGAGATATGCACTGATTCAGTTTGTTATTAGGATTGTTTATAGTTATGTCTATAATTAGGATTGATTTATTCCCTTAATCAAGGGATTCTGTTTGGACAGTATTAATAAGATCCAGCTGAGAGCTAATTTCTCAAGCAATTCATAACCTGATTATCATTCTCTACATGGTTAGTGTCCAAAACTAATAGTTAAGTACCTAAAGTAATTTATTTGTGGTTGTAGGGAAGCTCCGAGACCAAGAACAAGTCCAACAAAGTCACCTTTCACAAGGGAAGGAAGGAAACGTCTTCTGTGGAACATTGGTAAAATAGGTAAATCTTATATACTGTTTCTATTCATAATGTTTTATATATGAATAGATTGAAAATTAATTTTCTTAGCATCAAATAGTTATGTGAGAAAGAATGTAGTCTTTTCAACTCAAAAATTGTTGCATAATTTAAAATAAAGATGATAGACAAATTAACTTTATTGGTTGTAGGATATATAATACCTATATGACTAGTCTAGATGATATATTCTCAGTTGATGTTTAATGCTTGGTAAGTAAAGGTAACAATAATTAGTTGTGGCATAGAATTGCTCACATACACATGGATCATCTTAACAAACTCATTTCAAAGGCTTAAAGATAAGATGAAATTATACATTTCCTCCACTTGGGTTTGGGATCAATTGAAAGAGAATGACAAGCGATAAATTAAGGATTAAAATCTAGGGGACTTTTATTCTTATCTCTCTTTTGAGTTCTTTATTCTTGGTGGATGGTGACGTCTCCTGAATACACAGACTCACTCTTCAAAGTTTATTTGCATATCAGTTTGGTTGGACAACACATTTTGAGCCTCAGATATTAGCAAAATTTTACAACCCATGTGATCATTTCCAAAGGGTATTCCTATTTCACCCAAGTTGATTTCACCCCATACATCATCTAGGATAATGAGGATCTTGGTAATCATCTTAATCTTATTGCACAAAAGGCTAGCTCTTTCTTTTAGAGTTTTCTCATGGAGTTGCAAACCAATCATGTTCCCTAATTCTTCTTGAATTCTTTTAAGGTCAGGGTTACTTGTCGCGCTTGCTCTCACAATTAACTCATACAAGTTATCTCTCCTAACCCTCCTAGTTATTTTCTCCACCACGATGTCCTTTTCCGCATTACTTGATCCGTATCGCCAAGTTTGATAATATTTGATTCTGCCAGAGCTATTGAAATACTGTTCAAACATAAGGTTAAGGTATAAGAGACCATTGAACCATTGGGCACATGACTACACGGGGAGGCTTTATGACTATTCCAAATATGACCATCGAAATCCTCACTGAAATCCTGAAAATGTGTCTCCATATGGTTCCGTTGAATTTGCTGAAAAAGGGCACAACATATAACATAAGGGCAATGAAAAGTATATAGCATGATATGAAGAAATATTGCATCAGAAAAAAATCCATTAGTAAATCGAATTCAGTAATGAGAAAGAGTTTTTGTTACATTAGTTAACAGCTAATATGAGCGGAGTATAATGTTTTTGAAGCAGCTATTCCGTTGATTCCTCAATAATTAGGAGCTTAAATATATAACTATACAAGTGCTTGATTTTTTCTTCCTACAAGTAAAAGAAGCTAAGCTTTAGAGTAATGGATGAAGAAAAGACTTAAGTAAAGAACTGTATATATAACCCTAAGTTTTTTTTTTCCAGAAAGCATCATGCATGATGCAAGCTAATGCCTATTTAATTTATTATCAAGTTAGCCATTACTTTGAAAAGATCAATCTTCATCTAATAAATTGCTCACTCGTATGATATGTCTACCTCTATGGTGCGTTGGATTTTGGTTTTTTGTTTGTGTTGATGGTTGGAGAGAATTATAGCGTTTTTAGTGAAAGAATAATTTCCGCTTGTATTTGGAGTAAATTTTGTGAGGCCAAATCTGAGTTTGTTATTTGTAGTAATCAAATTTGAAAGCATAAGAATGAACCATTGTGCCTCAGGGTAGCTTACATCACTGCACCGTTGTTTATGTGATTTGGATATATATCGTTCATCCAAAAATACAATAACCAATAGACAGAGTCAGCCTCATAAAAAAAAAAAAAATAGACAGAGTCAGCAGCTGCAGACATATTAATTTCATATCGTGTATTATTGGGAACCATAAAATAAAACAAGTGGAATTTACTAACCACAATATCAATGGTCAACTGCTGTCAAAAAACAAATCATATCATATACTATTAAACTATCATTTGCCCCCCCTTAAAAAATTGATTTTGCTTCTATCATGAGAGATTGATAATCGAATAATTCTTTGGGGTTACATATATATATATATATATATATATACTAAGACATTTTTCTTTAGTACTAACAATGAAAACATCATACAACATTTTTAGAATATGAAAATGCCTAGATAACTAGTGAATTAGTAGAAGCTTGAATCTATTTTTGGAGTTTTTCCTTCACGAACGTGGTTGTGTATTTTTTGAAAACTTTTAATATTTTTTTTTGAGAAATATGATAGGTAAATTATTTGGTTGCCCCCACTGATAATTTTTTTTGGATCCGCCATTGCCAACTAGCCCCTCTAACTCCTTCAATGTATGTTACGGTGGAAGTATTTTGTGGTCAGCCGAAGCCTTTTTAGGCAATCATAGTGTTCAATACTTGGTGAGTTTGAGTGAGAGAAAGTCGTCAAAATATGCCTTGTACGATGGTCCCCCGTGTGAACTCGGTAGGATTGTATCTGGACAAACTCGGATACCTAAGTCTGCACTTGGGAATGAGAATGGGTAAAAGTGAATAGTAATGTGTACCTCATCAATGATTGTGCAAATATTTATAGGGTTTTATGCTAGCTAACGTGGATTACTCCTTTGGCGTGTGCAGTGTGAAGAGAATCCAACTTGGCAAGGTAATTCTGACTCCCCATCGTGGTGAGGTCGCTTTACGATCATACGATGAGATCTAGGATTATCTCAATCGTTGGTTGCTCTTGGGGCAAGTGGCTCTTGCTCTTACGCTGTGAGAATTGTGCTCTTTATCCTAGTTCATTACCACTTGGTAGCTAGTCGGATCCTTCAAAACCTTTGGTGATTTTTACTAAAACTTTAGCTTCTTATATTGACTTGACCTCAAGCCCCTAAAGTCTTATATCACTAGTGCGAGAAAAGACATTTAGAATCGGTTATTTTGGACATTTAGCGATGGTTATTTGCGATTCTAAAAGAAATACATTTAGCATCGATCAAATAACGCTAAATGTCACTTTTAACTTTATCGAATGTTTAAATACCCGATGCTAAATGGTGTTTCATCACTTTATTTTTCTTTATCACGAAAAATGATAGTTAACATTAGTTGTTTAAACACTTTCGATGCTAAATGTATGAAAAATGACATATAGAATCGATTGCCTAATGAGCCGATGCTAAAAGACCTTAACAACTTCGGCCTATACGGTTACGAAAAACTTTATTCATCATTAAGCTAGTAAGTTGCTCTGCCGTTTTTCAGTCCAAATGGCATGACCTTGCAAGCTAATGCCTATTTAATTTATTATCAAGTTAGCCATTACTTTGAAAAGAACAAACGTTGACAAGTCTTCATCTAATAAATTGCTCACTCGTATGATATGTCATACCTCTATCGTGCATTGCCTGCAACTGTTAGTGTTGTGATTGGATTTTTGTTTTTGTTTTGTTGATTCTTGACTATCTTTGGAAGTCTAGTGTTTTCAATGAATGACTAATCTTTGCTTGTGTTTGGAGCTAATTTTACACCGACTAATACGAATTTGTCCATTATAGAAGTCAAACTTGAAAGCAACGAGTCGACCATTGTGTCTCAAGGTAGTTTATATTCTTGGGCCAGCGATGTTGTTTATGTGATTTGGATCGTTCATCCAAAAATATAATAACGATGAAGCGAGTCGTATTTATGAACATATTAATTTCATATCGTGTATATATGAGGCCCATTAAGGGTGTATCGCCAAAACCGGTAGGTCCAAGCGACATATGGTGTCGGCCCACATAAGCATCTTAGAAGCCCCAAGCACGCTGCTTGGGCGCCTTCTCATAGCCGGCGAAATTTTCGCAAAGCGGTCGGACTCTACGACGATATATATCGCCATTCGCACATGGCATCAGTGCGTTCTCTTACCTTGTGTTATCTGCGAGAGACCACTTACTTGATCGTCGGAATGTCTTTGCGAGTAACACAGGGTGCTCAGCGTGAAGCCAAGGCCGGTCTTTTCTCTAATCAGCGGCCAGGCTAGTCAAAGGGAACAACAACGACAACTTCATTGGTGAGGTAAGATCAATTGGCGACGAGTGGGAGGCGGCGCTATCCTACTCCATCCATGGCTCCACGCGGCCAGGCCCCGGGCGGGCCTCGTCTCGACTTCAACCCCTCGGGCAACATCCTCAGCAAGCAAACCCGGGCGTGGCGATCTTATCCACGAATCTCGAGGAATCGCGCCGAGAACCCTCGGTGCGGTCGCGGACCGATCTTAAGCGAGTGCAAGCTGCCGCTCCTCACCAACTCTGCGCAGAGCTAATTGTGGGCGGGCATTGAAGAGCCATTGCGAGCATGTTGTCATACCCCGATTTTGTCAAAGCAGGTCAAAACCTAATCTTCCACAAAAATAAATAAATAGAGGAGAAGAGGCATCATGCATTGCATTTAGGTTTCTAAAAGTCATTTCAAAATTTCTAAAATCATTTTTGGAGTTGGAATACACTTTTGGACAAGCTAGGGTTTTTGCGGTGCAAAAGGGTATTTTGGTCATTTTGCGAATAAGGGACAATTTCTCAAGACAAGTCATTCAACATGCATTTTTGAGGTATTAGAGGTCACTCCTGGGGAAAAAGTCATTTTTGAAGTGAAAATGTACTTGGGCAAAGAACTAGGGTTTTTAGGGTGAAAGGGCATTTTGGTCATTTCACAATAAAAACAGTATTTCGTCCCAAATCACTGAACAATCATCAATGATTTTATTTGAGGAATATTTGTGTAATTGTGATTATTTTTGTGCATAAATATTAACCTTTTTGGCATAAAAATCAAGTCTTTGGATAGAAGGGTAAAATGGTCATTTCCTTTGAGGTGAGAGTAAACAAATCAATTTTGGGATTGGTGAGATCATAAAATTCAGAGCCCAATCATTGAATCATGGGACATGGCCCAAAATGGCATGAATTTAGAAGAATTATCTAGAAAGGATATTCCATTTCTTTTGAATTTTGAAAGGTCAAGTATAGTACAATAGTACAATTTGCAATTCCACTCACTCTCCCACTCCCTAGCTGTGCACACCAGCCCATAATCATGCAATTTTGATTTATTTTATTGGTTGCAAATTGTGTTTAAATCTTGGCCTTCCATTCAAGTTTTGTGTGCAATCCTCACCCGCCATTTGAATCAAAATGACAACTTGTGTAATAAGCTTCATGGAAAAATACAATTTTGTAAATAAACTTATCCTTCACCACCCTCATTAAGCTGCACATTCAGCCCCTCTCTCTCCTCATTTTGTGCTTTTTAATTACCATCAATCCATGTGACATTGCATCTTGACCATTGATTCAAATTTTATCTCAAATCCTATTGGTTTGCAAGAATCACATTGTCATAAATACCCTTGAGTTTGCACCCCATATAAAAACCCAAAAGCAAGAGACCAAAGGGATAGACACTCTCATTTTAACCTAGAACAAAAACCTCTCCTCCTCTCTCCTCTCAGGTCAGAACCCTCCTCTCCTTTTCCTCCATTTTCTTTTCAAGTTTCATCCACCAAATCACCTCAAATCCATTCCATATTCATATATCTTCTTCCTTTCATCCTTGATTCCATTTTACTCTACTAAGGAGCTTGTTTTCTTCAAGTTTGCGTGGCATTTGTTGGTGATTTGTTCTTGATCTTCATTTTCTACTCTTGTGTAGCTTTGATCTTGAGGTAAACATCTTATCTCTTGCATTTTTAACTATTAGCATGTGAATCTTCCTTCTACTCCTCTTCCTCTCTAAGAGGCTTAGAGGGCTCATTTCAAACACTATGTCAAGGACATTGGGAGCCTTGGGTGTTTGAAGTGAGCCATTGCCTGAAAGAGGGTGTTCTTGTGTTTTAATTATATGTTTTGCATTTTCACACTCATTTTCACTCTTCCATGAATAAAGAATTTTTCACACATTATATGCATCTTCTTGTTCATATCATAACTTGTGAGTTGAGCTTTGGTTTGATTCATGAGTGTAGGGGGTTGGTTTTAGGCCTTAGAATTTAGGGTTTTTGTTGCTCCCCTTTCATTTTTTTGAGTTGTGTAAATAAAATGCATGATGTACTTGATTTGCATGATTTGTTCTATGTGTGGATTATGAGTTTTAGCATGAAATAATGTATTGTCTTGTGCATATGTGATTTGGCCTTAGAGGACTTTTTAGGGTTCATTTTAGTGCTTAAAATGTGTGTTTGATCTTGTGTAGAGGTGTGTAATAGTGTTAATGTGTTCTTTCACTTTTTAACCATCCATTCATGTTTTTACCTTACCACTCATTAACTTTTTACCAAAACTAAAAAAAAGGCATTTTTACTTTTTACTTTATTATCCCATTAAATAATTACCATTCACTTCATGCATATTTACTTTTACCATTCATTAACTTTTTACTAAAAGTTTTACTACTTGTCCATTTGCAAAAATACCCAAAACATTTTTACACTTTGCATTTCATCATTTGTGCTTACATGTTCATGCATCTATATGCGCCTATGCCTCTTGCATTCTCATACCCTCTTACATGTTCATGCATCCATTAATGTCATGTCTTGCATTTATTATCACATGATCATACATTCATTAACACTATGACTTGCACTCTTTTTCATATGTTCATGCATTCAATAATGCTATGCCTTGCATTCAACAATTGTATACTCATGCATTCATATGTTTGCCTAATCATGCACTCAATAATGCTATGCCTTGCATCCATGATTGTATACTCTTGCACCCACATGTTTGTTTAATCATGCATTCAATTGTTCATAGCAACTTGTGAATACTCCTTATGATTGCTTTGTTTGTTCTCTAGCTTTGTTGTCTCGGTTTTGTCTTGAAAAAGGATTTGAAATGTTCTATTTCTTTTCAAATTCAAAATTACATGCTTTTCTTTCAAATAAAAACCTAAGGCATTTTCATAAACAAATCATTAGCCATCACTCGAAGCCGTTGCTTGTTTGATCGCTAATGAGGAGTTATTAGTGATAGTCACTCGAAGCCTTTGCTTGTTTGACTATTATGAAAGCTCTCACACATTAATTAAACAACAAAAACTAATCCAAATTTCCAAAATAACCACGAGTTATTAGTAGTAATTATCACTTGATGCTCACCATTTTTTCAAAACAATTTTCAAAAAAAAGAATAATGCAAGCGTTGTCACTTGTAATCACTCGAAGCCATTGCTTGTTTGATTACCGGTTCCAACTCTCTTTTCTTTCGAGTTAGTATTGAATGCCACTCGAAGCCTCTGCTTGTTTGGTGTTCGCGAACACTCGAGTCTTACTTCAAAAAACTCCAAAACTTAAACCCACAAGCCGTTTTCGGGCGCCAAAGCGAGAACTACGTAGTTTTAATCCCTCATTCAGTGTGAAGTCACGTAGGAGCCGAGGTTCATGTCCGTCAAGCACCCTTTTCAAAAAATCTTTGTTTTGTTCCGCTTTACAAAGATACCAAAAACATTCCTTTTCCCCGTTTTCAATAAAGCAATTTCTCAAAAGAAAGAAAAGAAAAGAAAAGAAAAGAAGTAGAGCGATGTATTTCAAATCAAACATTTCAAAACCACATCAAGTTAATGGTTCCCTTTTCGGTAGAAAAAGTGCGTGAAGCTGCTAATACCTTCCCCATGCATGGTGTTGATCGTACCTTGACCAATGAAGTGTTGAAGTTGTTGTCCTTTGGATAGGCGGTCGTTGAATAGGAGAAAGGGCCAGGTCTTGGCTCATTGGCGCCTCGGGTGTTACTGCAAAGACACTCAAGCGATCAGTAAAAGAATTCGCTCGAGGCGGATAACACAAGGTAAGAGAAGCGTGCACGATGCCGTGTGCGAATGGCATATATATCTTATGTAAGTCGGCCGTTAGCGAAGATTTCGGCGGTTCGCGAGGTTTGCGCTCAGCGGTGTTCTTGGGCGATTCTGCGCTTGCATGGGCGGCGGCCCGTATGCTCTTGCACCTCTCTTGGTTTATTGTCGCCGGAGCGATTGCCCCGAAACTAGGTCGCAGGCGGTGAGGCGAATCGCTGCCCCGAGGTGGTGCCTTTCGAAATTCGATGATGAAAGCGGTCGTGGCGTTTGCTTTCTCGATTAGGCGGTTTCGGCCCAGCTTGTCAACCAGCCGGCCGTCTTGACCACGGCGGTTAGTTTTCGGCCCGATATTCATGAGTCGGCGTTTGGTGTTCGAGGTTGTTTAATGGCGACTTTTAAGGAGAAGGTGAAGCGTTGCGGCGTTTCGTCTCCCGATCCCTCTCGCGCCTTGGGCACGTGCTATAAATACCCGCCGGTGGGGACTATTCCTTACACTTTCACGGTGCTCTCTGGCCAGCCGACTTATGCGCGTAGGCACTGCATCTGCAGCTATCGTTCACTCGTCTTTGCTTTCGCGACCAATCCAACTTTTTTAAGGTGCGGGCGATACTTTTCTCGGATCTTTTAATTTACGCAATATTTTCTTTCGAATGCCTGACTCTACTGCAGTGATAGGGGTGCAGTGCAGGGGCGACCAAGTCGCCCCCTCTCACGAAGCAACCTTTGCTCGGCCAGGCTGACCGATCCACTTATCCGCGGGTGTTACATACCCCGCGATTAAAAGCAGTGCTCGCATCCCGGGAAGTTTACACATTCTCTTCTTGAACACATAGCGAGGCGTGCGAGGCTACTTCCCACGAGGAGAACTCTAAGTCGTCTTGAGGCGGCGAAGCTACGATTCTCGAGTGGCTCGAGCTCGAGCTCTTCCGGCAAGAAGTCGGTTGGCTTGGGGAGCTCGACTCCAAGTACGCCCGATTCTGCGTTCGGTCGAATAACTCTCGCCCGAGAAAATGCCCATTCCTTGCGTGGTGGAGATGAAGAGGTGGCCATAGAGGATGATGAGGTGCAGTCTTGGTTCGAGGCAAAGTATGACAATTTCTTGTTTAATTAGTCTGTTTGCTTGGATTTATGTTGTTCTTGTATTTCCGAAATTTCTGACGCTCGCCTTGAGTGCGTATGGACCGCTCGGCGGCATTTTAGGTGTGGGGTGTTTCTAACCCAATCAACAAAGAATGCCCACTCGGTGGTATTTTGGTCGGTTCGGCGACCTTTGCTTGAGCCATTTCGGCGGCACTTTCGATTTAGGTCGTTCGGCGACCTATTACGGTGAGTTAATGCTTAACCGCTTGGGCCGTTCGATGGCACTTGATTTAAGTCGTTCGGCGGCACGGCGTATTCGGGTTATTTCTTAACCCTTGGGCCGCCGATGGCACTTTCGATGTAGATCGTTTCGGCGACCTAATGTACATGGGTTACTTACCGACCCTTGGGCCATTTCGATGGCGCTCGAGGTGGATCGTTTCGACGACCCGCTTACGTTTGACAATTCTTGGCGCGCTCATGCCATGAAGCGCGTTTGGCGGCCAGGGCATACATTCTTTGCGAGAAAGTAAATAACAACAATTTTCAAAGTCGGGCCTCTGTAAAAACCCGGTGGGAAAAAGCGCTGCTGCTGTCTTTCATTAATAAATCGGTCGTTCATTACATTCGGACATAATATTTTCTAAGTTTTCTGCGTTCCATGTTGCGGGGATAGTCGCCCCTTCCATGGTTTCGGCTCGTATGCCCCGCTTGCCGGTCTTCTTAATGACCCGTCACGGACCTTCCCAATTTGGTGCTAACTTCCCCCGACATGCATTCTTGTTTCCGGCGTCTTGCACGTCTCGGGGCGAAAGTGGCCGGCCGTGAAGTCCCTCTTTTGAACACGAGTGTTGTACCTAGCTGCGACATACAGCGATCGGTTGTTCTCTTAATGATGCTTGAGTGCGCAATTCTTCAATGAGTCGACTCTTCTCGTATGGCTCGATGCGTTGTCGGCCGTTGAAGGGTTTAAAATTCTACAATTTAGCTTCGCCCGTCTACATGGGTATTCTGACATCGATTCCATACACAAATCGAAGGCGACTCCTCGATCGATGAATGAAGTGTAGTTACGTATGCCGAAAGAAACGGCTGCGGCTCCTCGACCGGTTCCTTTTGCTTCGCCAGAGTCTTCTTTTGGACCACGCGGGATAACTCTGTTGGCGCTTGGCTTGGCGTTAGTTTGCGGATGTTAAATAGGAGTAAAAGCATTTGTTTCACTCCCAGAGTCGGCCAACATTTCTCACGAACTTCTTGTTTGCGGCCCGGGTGCCATTATCTGTTATCGATTCTTTGTGGAACACCAAAGCAGGCGAACACACCGGCCAGAAAAATTTGCTCACTTTGGCGATGTGATGGTTGCGAGAGGCTCGGCCTCAATCCACTTTGTGAAATAGTCATTGCCACGATCAAGAACTTGAAGGCGGCTGGAGGCGAGTGGAAAGCGAGCCTAGCGGTCCATGCCCCACGGCGAGCGACCAAGGTGAGACAAGACTTTGCAACTCTCGGCGAAGGAGCAACATGGGCGTCGGCATGCGCCGACATTTTTGCATTTACGAACAAGCTTCTTAGCATCTTCATCCATGGTCGGCCCGGTAATCGCCGTACGAGGACTTTCTTTGAAATGGAGCAGGCGCCACGATGGCTTCGCAAACACCCTCATGGATGTCCGCTTAACACATGGTCGAAACCGGCCAGAAGCGAAAGGCATCTTAGCAGCGGAGATGAGAATCCTCTTACGTATAATTTCCCTTACATTCACAAAGTACTTGGTATACGAGCGACCAATCTACTTTTGCTTTGGTCGCTCGGCTCTTCTCCTTCAACGATGTACGCGAGAATGGGGCGATCAATCTGAATCGTGTTGATACAAGAAACGACCAACGGCCGGCTTGGCTTGGTTGACACACTTGGCGATTTAGAGTTTCTGAATCAAACTTACGTGATTTCGGGAGTCTTGGTACTTGCAAGTTTTGTGAGAATGCGCCCGAACATTTTGGTGCGAGGCACATGCATCACTTCAGCTCGGTCGAGCGCGAGAAGCTCCTCACTCTGGCGGATAGCTTTTGAGGACATCATCCTTGGCATCATACAATTCCTTGATTTGAGAAACCACAAGCGGGAATGCGAGATGTAATTCCACCACGATCAACATTGAAATCTCGGGCGGTGCGGGCGGCTATGCCCGTCTCGTACTCGGCTTGGTTGTTTGGCGTGTGGAAAGCAAAAGTGTATGAGACCGGCGGCAAGGCCTTCTGAATTTTCTAAAATTAGTCGGCTCATTGCCTTTGCTATTGGGCGACCCGTCGTGTAGAGTCGGTCATTGCGGTCGATCTTACGGGATAGGAGTCATTTCGGCTATAAAGTCGACCAATACTTGTGCTTTGGCGGCGATGCGGATTCAAACTTAATTCCAAATTCGCGAGTTCTATCGCCCATTTAATCATTCTTCGCGCGGTCGGCGATGAAGGACTTGCACGATTGGTGGTCGGTCCTAACCACGACACGGTGGGCTACAAAGTGAGGTCTCGACCTTGGCGGCACTAAAAGTGCAGGGCAAACTTCTCTATTTTACGATACCTCGGCTCGGGCCCTTGCGATTACCTTATTAATGAAGTAGGCAGGATTACGTTTTAAGTCGTTTTCTCGACTAACACGGCACTCAAAACTTCTTACGTGATTGCTAAGTATAAATACAGCGTTTACGCACTGAAGCGGCTTGGTCATGATTGGCGGGTTAGTCAAAGCCTCCTTTAGCTCGTTCGACCCTCGGTGGCATTGGTCGGTCCACTCGAAGTCTGTATCTTTCTTGAATCGAACAATGGGGGCGACTTACGGTGCTTTTGGTATGAATGCGGATAAAGCGGCTACCATGCCATTCATTTGTTGTATTTCTTTTTAGTGGTGGGCGGCCTCATATCGGCGACCTCCCTACCTTCTCGGGATTTGCTTACTATTCCTCTTTCGATCGGTGAAAGCCCAAAACTTGCCGGCCTCACTTTGAAAGGTACACTTTTGCGGATTCGGTCTAAGTGAATTCTTCACGGCTTCTTCAAAAATTTCCTCGGATCGCCCATGTGATTTGGATCGGTGGCGCTTTTATGATCATATCGTCAGGTATACCTCGGATATTGGCCCGATCTGCCTCTTGAAGATCTTGTTCATCATCATATATTTGGTAGGTCGCTCCGGTGTTCTTTAGGCGAAACGGCATCACCTTGTATTGAAAGTTGCCACGATCATCGTCATGAAGGTTGTCTTGTGTCGATCGAGGGTACATCGTGATCGATTGTAACCGAATAAAGCGTCGAAAAGACAATAACTTGTAGTTTGAGGCACCGTCGACCAACTTATCGATGTTGGGCGCGGGAAAGGCATCGCCGGGCATGCCTTGTTGGTCGGTGTAATCTACACACATTCTCCACTTGCCATTTTCTTCTTTACTATACGACATTAGATGGCGGTCGTGTGCTTGATCTCTTGATGAAGTTAGCCTTCACGAGGTCCTCAGCGGCCTTTGCATCGGCGAGATTTTCCTCACTCTGAGTTTGCTTCTTTTAACTTGCGGCCGGCCTAGCCCGCTTCATCAGCCGAGAGTTGGTGGCAAGCGATTTCAATGGGAACCAAGCGAGCAGTCGGCGTAATCTTTCAAACATTGCATAAGGTCTTGCTTTACTGCTCGGGGTAGGTCGCTCACCAGAGCTTTACTATTACAAATTGGTCGTCGCCCATTGCACATCTATCGACTCCCCATCGAGGTTACGGCCTTTTCAACTTTGTTTTTAAGCTCTCGGGCTAAATCATCGTCGTTATCCTGCGGGTCGCTTCTCGGATCGTAACGGCGTCGGATCGGCGAGATTCACGGTGGCCTTCAACGGTGCTCACGAGTATTTGGGCCACGATCCACCTCAAATCACAAATTTCACGATATAGGAAGTGGCTTCTTCTTGCCGCCTCTGGGTCGCCGCGCGATAACTACACAGTGCGTCTCTCTTGTAAAATTTCATTTCGGATGCACCGTCGATGCCACGGCCTCTAAGCTTGCCCAAGGTCGGCCTACCAATGATACTGCGATAGCATGATTTGATGGGAGTCACGAGGCGTCGTCGGACAAATCTGTACAAAGTGCTCTCTTGATGCTCGTCACCAAATGTGACCAAGAGTTCGATCGTTCCCAATGGGTAGGTGATCGCCCCATTGAAGCCCGTTAGTGGAGTAGGCTCGGCACGGGGATTATCTCGCTCGATCCACTTTTAACTTATCAATCAATTCTTGAACATGATATCGGCCGAGCTACCTTGAGTCGACGCGAATTCTTTGAACACGTGTTGGCCATATTGCGCTCGACCACCAATGGAACATAAGCTGTTTTTGGCTGCCATTGGCGGTCTTCATCCCCAAAGAGATGGGGGCCTATTCGAGGCCGGTCGTTACTGCTGAAGTTGATGCAACCATTAGGAGCTCGTCCCACTTTCTTTTCATAGCTTTGTTGGACTCCTTACGATCAGCGGGTTTCCCCATGAATTACCATCGCAACATTACGGCCTTTGGATTGCGAGTGTCACGATCTTGGATCGGTCTTTGTCTTGGCGCTCGCTATGGTGAGCGCCACTCTCTATCTTGATCGGGCTCCTTTGACTTCTCTTGAGGTCGTTCGCTTTCATCGGACCTCGCGTACTTGCCCGATTGCCTTTACGAATAAGTTCCTCAATATCGTCTTTGAGGCCATACGATCGTTAGTATCGTGCCCTTGCTCTTGTGGTAGCATGGCGGTATCTTTTAGTCTGCCGTGCCCCCTTCTTGAGCACGAGCGGATCGGGCGCTTTACACCCACAAACTCATTGTTTTGGCACTCATTGTAGATTTGTGCAATAGAGGTGTTGAGGCGAGTCACGATGATCAAACTTCTTGTCTCACGAAATCGGGCGGTTGTCTCGGCGACCTTCACGACCCTTAAGCGGTCTATCTTGCTCTTCTTTTGAGTCGCGCCGCGGGCGGCCTTTCTTTTAGCTAAAGTTTCTTCATCGCCGTATGAGCGTTTGCCCTTGTTAGGAAGAAGGTGAGGTCTTGGTAATGGTTCAATGTGAACTCTTCCTACGAAACGTGGTCGGTCGAATACCACGCTTTAGATATTTCAACTTGTCTTTGTCGACAAGTCACGAGCAGAACTTCGGCCTCGGTATTGAGCGGTCGATGTCTTTATCTCGGCGTCTCATTATCTCCTTGAACAATTGTGTCAAGTGTTCTTCATATCGATATTGCCGGTGGTTGGCGATTATCTGCGAGAGCGGTAGGCACTTCATGGTCGAGCCCGACTCTGTAACTACAATAATTATTAAAATGCGGAGGTGTTTATACGGATCGCCACGGCCGTCAAACTTGTTGAGTTGGCGGCTTCCTCGAGTCTCTCGGTATCTGTGGCGCTGATTTCTCTAGTAAATGGGCGTGGCCAGATTACGAATGTCGTTCGACCCGAAAGCTGCATAGCGAGGCATGCCTCATTGCACGACATACCATAGATTCCTCGGATGGGCGAGTGGCGGAAGGCGAGGAGGCTTCTAGGTCGCTTGCTTTGACCTCTTCTTGGGCGTTGCGAGATGTCACGATTCTTCCATCCGATAGTCTTCCAATTCTTCACGGGAATCCCGGATGCGCTTCTCGGCCCGGCGTGAAGCCGGACGACTCATTAGAGGAGTATCTAGTAAGCGGCGGCCGGTGTCGGGGGGCGGTGGCTGGAATCCTCGTATTCTTCATAAGAGAGTGAGCAGCGATTGCGGCGTTCTGCTCGGGGCGACCTCGTGCCTGCTTCCCGTCTTAGGAGGCCGGTGGGTGGTGCTCTCCGGAGAGAGGCTCGCCGAGGAGGTGATCGGTGCCTACGCGCCGTCGGCCGGCGAAGCGAAGGTTCTCCGCCTTCGCCGCAGCGCGAGCGGTCGGAATCGACCCTCTTTCATAGCGAGAGATCACCTGCGTCTGTCGCGATGACTTGGTTCTTGCTGCGAGGATCTGCGAGCGGCACGAGTGACATGTTACGGCAATGGTTCTGAATATCGACCCGATCAATTCGGGCGATAGATCGTGAGGGCGGCCGGTGAATCTGCTGCGGGGCCGGTCGCGGCAGATTATGCTGCAGCCGGTTCTTGTCGCGGATTCCGCGAGATTCGTGGATTATGCAGCTCGCCCTCAGAGTCTGCTTTGTTGAGGATGTTGCCGGAGGTTGAGTCGAGGCGAGGCCAGCGTGCGGGGCGTCGCGTGGAGCCATGAGTGGAGTAGGATGGCGCTCGGGCCTCCCACTATGGTCGCGATTGATCGTACCTTGACCAATGAAGTGTTGAAGTTCTTTGTCCTTTGGATAGGCGGTCGTTGAATAGGAGAAAGGACCGGTCTTGGCTTCCTGTTGGCGCCTCGGGTGATACACGCAAAGACACTCCGGCGATCAAGTAAGGGGTCGCTCGGGCGAGATAACACAAGGTAAAGAAGCGTGCACGATGCCGTGTGCGAATGGCATATATATCTTATGTAAGTCGGCCAGTTAGCGAAGATTTGGCGGTTTGCGAGTTTTGCGCTCAAGCGGCGTGCTTGGGCGGTTGCGCTTGCGTGGGCGGCGGCCCGTATGGTCTTTGCACTACTAGTTTTTTTGTCGCCCGGAACAACAACCGACCCCGAACCTACATCTACGTGTTTTCAAAAGACCACTCGTTTTCCAAAAAGGTTTTTCAATGTTTTCCTAAATAAATATTGGTGGCGGCTCTACTATTTTCCACGTTGTCAAGCGAAAAGTCCAAGCCGGATTTTTGAGGGCGCAACACATGTCACTCGAGCCGTTCTCTGAGATCCTTCAAAGCGAGGCGGTCATTGCGGGCGAGAGGCGAGTTGATCTCGCTATGAAAGAGGTCGATTCGGGCGCCGGCGTGCGGAAGGCGGAGAACATACGCTCCACGCCGACCCTACTGGCGTGCTGCCGTTCCCCTCCTCGAAGGAGCCTTTCGCCGAGAAAGCACCACCCACCGGTCTCGACACGGCGAATAAAGAACGCGCGGTCGCTGAACACTCTATTGCACAAATCTACGGTGAGTGCGAATAGCGAGTTCGTGGGTGTGAAGCGGCTTGATCCTCGGTGCTCAAGAAAGGGCGCGGCCGACCAAAAGATCTTTGTCGCTACCACAAGAGCAAAGGGCATGACACCAACATTGCATGGCCCTCGAAGGCGACATTGAAGACCTTATTCGGAAAGGTAAGGTGGTGGGTAAGTATGTGAAGTGCGAAGAAAGCGAGCGACCTCGAGAGAAATCAAGAGAACCCGATCAAGATAGAGGAAAGGGTGCCTAGTCGTAGCGGTAGTCAAGATAAAGGCGATCAGAAGATCGAGATAATCCCGGTAGTCGAAGGCGCATAGCGTCGCCATGGTAATTCACGATGGAAACGTTGGATCGTGAGAGTCAACAAAGCTATGAAAAGGAAGTGGGGCGAGCTTACAATGGTTGCATCAACCCGTGAGCGGCCAGGTCTCTAATAGACCGCCCATTTCTTCGGGGATGAAGACTGCGCTCGATGGCGAGCCAAGCGATTATGTTCCATTGGTGGTCGAGGCGATTATGGCCAACACGGAGGTTCAAAGAATTGCAGTGCGACCAAGGCGGCTCATCCGATATCATGTTCAAAAGAATTGATTGATAAGTTAAAATTGGATCGGAGTGAGATAATTCCCGGCCGAGCCCACTCCACTAGCGGGCTTCAATGGGCGACCACTATCCGTTGGGGGCGATCGAACTTACGGTCACATTTGGTGGCGATCTTGCGGGAAAGCACTTTATGCGGGATGGTCGGACGGCGTTCCTCATACTCCCGTCAAATCATGCTATCGATGTATTATTGGTAGGCGACCTTGGGCAAACTAGAGGCCGTGGCATCGGCGGTGCATTTGAAAATGAAATTTCTGATGAGGCGACCGGTAGTTACTGGCGGCCGACTTAGAGCGGCGACAAGACAAAGCCACTTCTTATATCGGGGAAATTTGTGATGAGGTAGATCGTGGTCCAAATACCGAGCACCGATGAAGGCCACCAAGTTAACCTCCGATGATGCGGAGGCTCGTTATGATCGGATAGCGACCCGAGAGGACAGCGATGGCGACTAGCAGAGAGAGGTGAAGAGCAGGCTAAAGGGCCCGAGCCTCGTGGGGGGTGGTAGATGTGCGGTTGAAGCGGCGATCCGGCAAAAGCGGTAAAGCTCGGTAGCGACCTACGGCGAGTAAAGCTAGACCTTGTGAAATGTTTGAGGACTATGCTTGACTTTGTTTGCATGGCGAGCATCGGATATGCGGTATTCTATTGAGATCGCTTGCCATCAACTTTCGATCGGCGAAGAAGTCGGGCGATCGCCCGAAGAAGCGAACTTCGAGTGAGGAAAAATCTCAAGCGCGGCAAAGGCGTTGAGGACCTCGTAAAGGCCGACTTCATCGAAGAGATCAGTAGTACGACACGGCTATCTAATGTCGTCTTTGGTGAAAAAGAAGAATGGCAAGTGGCGTATGTGCGTAGATTACACCGATCTAAATAAGGCATGCGAAGGATGCCTTTCTGTGCCCAACATCGACAAAGGTGGTCGATGGTGCCTCGAAGCTACAAACTACTATCTTTTCTTGATGCATACTCGGGCTACAATCGAGTTACGATGTACCCCACGATCGCCACAAGCTTTGCTTTCATGGCGGATCGTGGCAATTTCCAATATAAAGTAATGCCATTTGGCACGAAGAAGCGTTTGGGGCGACTACGTAGCGCATGATGAACAAGATCTTGAGGCTCGGTCGGATCGAAGTTTACTTGGATGACATGATCATTAAAGTATGACCGACCCGGACCATGTGGCGACCTAAGAGGTCTTTGAAGAAGCGGAAGAAATTCACTCGGTGAATCGAGAAAAAGTGTACTTTTGGGGTGAGGGCCGACAAGTTTTGGGCTTTCACCTAGCGGAAAAGAGGATAGAAGCTAATCAGAAATGCGAGCGATCGTAGAGATGAGGCCGCCCACCACCAAAAAGAAATACAACAAGCTGAATGGCATGGTATTTGCCTTATCGATTCATACCAAAAGCGGCTGTAAGTCGCTTCCATTATTGAACTTACGAAGAAAGACACAGATTTTGAGTGGGCCAGACCAATGCGGTGGCGTTGGATGAGCTAAAGAGGCTTTGACTAACGCCAATCATGACCAAGCCGTTCTTGGAGGCGAAAGCAGCGTATTTATACTTAGCGATCACGAGAAGAAGTTTTGAGTCTTTGTGTTAGTCGAAAGCGACCTAAAGCGAATCGGTCTACTTCATCGATGAGTACTACTGAGGGCGGTGAGGTATCGAAAATAGAGAAATTTGCCCTTGCACTTCTAGTGGCGGCTTGAAGGTTGAGACCCTACTTTGTAGCCCACGGTCGTGGTGGGCCGACCAACCAATCGAGCAAGTCCTCCATCGGCGGATCTGGCGGGTAGAATGATAAAGTGGGCGGTAGAACTTCGGTGAATTTGGGATTAAGTTTGAATCGGATCGGCGCAAAAGCCACGGTGTTGGCGATTTCATAAGCGAGATGACTCCATTGCGAGAGGAGCGACCAACAACGACACGGGCGTTACGCGTAGATGGGTCGTCAATAGCGAAAGCGATGGAGCGGGCACGATATTAGAAAATTGAGAAGGTCTCGTAGTAGAGGTATCATTGACTTTTGCATTCCACACCTCCAACAACGGGCCGAGTCACGAGGCGTGCATAAGCGACTGCGGCTCGCGCGAGAGATTTCAATGTCGATCGTGTGGAGCTACATTCAGATTCCACTGTTAGTCGTTTCTCGAATGAAAGAATTGTATGATGCCAAGGGCGATGTGCTAAAAAGTTATTTGGCGAGTAAAGGAGCTTCTCAAGCGGTTTTGAGAGAAGAAGTCAAGCATGTGCGTAGGACCGAAGCGTTCGGCGGACATTCTCTCAAAGCTAGCAAGTACTAAAAGCCACGGAAATCACGAAGTTTGATCCGAGGAAACTCTAAATAAGGCGGCGTATCGACCGAGACAACCCGACCTCTACGGCGTTCTATGTGTTGATCAAGACACAAATTGGATCGCCCGTATCTGCGATACATTGTTGAAGGAGAAGAGCCAATCGACAAGCGGCGAAGTGGTGGTGGTGAGGCGACCAAATATTGATGATAGAAGGAAAGTTGTATCGAAGAGGATTCTCGTCTCCACTTCTAAGATGCCTACGTCGATCGGCCGACCATGTCTTGAGAGATATCCATGAAGGTGTTTGTGGAAGCCATCAAGGTGCACGCTCTATAGCGAAAGCTCTCAGGGCGGCTATTCTTGGCGACCATGGGCGAAGATGCTAAGAAAATGGTTCGAGAGAAATGCAAAAAGTGTCGAAGTGCATGCCGGCGTCCATGTTGCACCATCTTGAAATTGCAAAGTCTAGTCTCACCTTGGCCGTCGCTTTGGTGGGGCATGGACCTCTAGGCCCGTTTCCACTGCTCCGGGCGGTTCAAATTCTTGATCGTGGCGATCGACTATTTCACAAAGTGGATCGGCCGAGCCTCTAACAACTATCACATCGGCAAAAGTGAGTATTGTTGGCGCGGCAATTGATAACGAGACAATGGTACCCGGTTCGCGGACAAAAGGTTGGAGAAATGTTGGTGGCTTGCAGGGGTGAAGCGGCGTTTCACCTCGGTCGAACATCCGCGGACAAGCGGCGGTAGGCGGCAGCGAGTTATCTGCGTGAGTGCGAAGAAGACTTGATGAAGCAAAGGAGGCGGGTCGAGGAGCTACGATCCGTTCTTTGGGCATATAGGGCGACCCCTCATTTTGTCGGCCAGAATCACCCGCCGGACTTGTGTATGGGCGGCGATGTTATACCCATAGAAATGGCGAGCTAAATTGGAGAACCATGAACCCCCGACAACGATGCGACAACGGCGAGCCATCAGAAAAGTTGGACACGATTGAAGAAGCTGCGCGCAAGCATCACAGAGAACAATTGATCAAGCGAGGAAGGTCGCGGCCCGGTACAACGCTCGAGTTCGAGAAAAGAGATTTCTCGATCGGTCGACTTCGTTCTAAGGCGCGCGAGATATTGGAAACAAAAATGCGTCAAGGAAGCTAGCGCCAAATTGGGAAGGTCCATATCGAGTTGTTAAGAAAGGCGGCAAGAGGCGTCGAGCTAGAGACAATGGAAAGGCGACTATCCCCGAACATGGAATCTTTGATAAACTTAGAAAGTACTATGTCTAAATGTAATGAGCGGCCAGATCAATAAATGAAAAGCATGCGGAGCTCTTTTTCCCACTTTGGGTTTTTTTGAGGCGACCTTTGAAAATTGTTGTACTTTACTTTCTGCGCAAAAGAATGCATGCTGGCGCTCAAACATGCTCAAGGAAAAAAGCGGCGAAGAATAATCAAGCGAAAATGGACCGACGAAGCGGCCGCATCGGCGCCATCGAAATGGCCGAGGGTTACGTAAGTACCCACCATGGTAGGTCGTCGAAGCGATCTATATCGAGCACCATCGAAATGGCCCGAGGTTAAGTAATAACCCACCATAGCGGTCGTCGAAGCGATCTACAGTGCGAGTGCCATCGAAGTGGCCCAAGGGTTAAGTAACCTGCAGCAGCTAGGTCATCGAAGCGACCTACATCGAGTGCCATCGAAATGGCCCGATCGAGTGCGTCGAAGCGACCCAATCAAGTGCCATCGGTGGCCCAAGCAAAGGTCGCGAGGCGGCCGAATGTCAAAAGGCACGTGCCGAACACCGCCGAAGCGATCTATAGCAGTGTTTTGAGAAAGGGCTTAGCGATGACCGTGATCGGCCTAAAAGTTAAGTAAAACATAGAATTAAGCAGCGAAATAATTAGAACCAAACAAGCAAGCAAAGCGAAGAAAGAAAGCGATATCCATTACAAAATAAGGGCCTTGGTCGGAAGTAGAAGCGCTGATTATTAAAAGCACGAAGGCGGGATGATTGTTGTGCCCGAAGGCAAGTCAAAATATTACAAAGATTACTCAAGCTCGCGAGGGCGGGCTTTAGAAAAGGGCCGAGCTAGAGTGACGGTATTACCACGCTCATCAAATTCCTCGGGCAGCATGATCTTGTTGTCCTCAGCGTAGTGCTTGAGGCTTGTCGAGTTTTCATCGAAGTTAATTCTTAGATCGAATTCGGCACCACTTTGGTGAGAGCATTGTGAAATTGTTCGATCATTGCATTTTAGCATGCCGGCTATCGCCCGAACTTGAGCCTCTGGCTCGGCCCTGCTGGGTCTCCCACTCGGCCTTTTCCTTTTCCGGGACTTCAAGGTCGGTCTTCAAATTTGTCAACTTGAACTTGAAACTCCTTGTTCTTCTTGACTGACAGCGGTCCTCATCGGCCGCTTTGAAGTTCTTTCTTTGACTTAATAGATTTCTCGAGTTTTTCTTTGCCTCTTCAAGGCGGGTCAAGGCCGTGTCCTTCTCGGCCAGAGCTTACGCAAATAAAGATAGCCAAGGTCGGTTAGTTGGCGAATATAAGTAAAAGCACAGCGGGTTAGGAAAGTAAAATACCTTAAGCTTCATCAAGCTGACTCTTGAATGACTTTGTCAATCCCCATACAAAGAAAGCCTGGTGCCATGGGTTTCTTCTTAAGCGCTCGAAGTCGGCTAGTCCCAAACCATCAGCGAGAGAGCAGGAATGTCACCCTCGGGAAGGTCACGGGCTCGCTCGTCGAGCTGCTGCTCGCTTGGGAGAACGATCGTCTTAGCGAGGGAGCGGCCGGACTTTGAAGCCCGGTCTTTTCCACGGCTCTTGGGAGTTGGAGGCACCTTTGAAGGCCGCCGAGGTCGACCACATTTCGAGGTCATTCATACCTCTTGGCTCCTGGAGTTGCAGCGGTGTTCAGGACTTTTTCAATCTCGGCCCAGGATTTTCCAGCCATTCTTCCTGCAAAACAGAATGGTATAAGAGTTAGAAAGAACGGTCAATGACCAAAAATTAAAAGATAAAGTTCAAAGGCAAACCAATTTCGGCTTCGAGCCGACCCCAGCGGGGTGAAAAGACGACAAGGTAGGTCGCCTTTTGGATCTGGGGGCATCATGCTCGGCAGTGTTTTTATCATTTGAAGAGTTTCCAAGTCGACCGCATTTAAGTCTTTGGTGGTATAGATATAATCACCGGGCCGCCTGAAGAAGTGGGCCTCGTTCCACATGATGGGGAAGAAAGGCTCACCGGCCGTTCCATCGGGGTTGGTCTCGTGACAATGGCTTTGCCGCTTCCTTGGTAGGCCGCGACCCAAAAATAGTGGCTTTTCGGCGGCGCTTGATGACTCTTGGGCGCTTTAAAAATGCAGGCACTTTGGGTCTTACGAGTTTGAAAGAGACCTGCTCCCTCTTCTCTTTGTTTGCCTTCTCTCTCCGGCCATTTCGGCTCGAAAATAGCAAAGAATAACATAGTGCGAGCGGCTACCCAGTTTGGTTAGAAGGACTTCAAAAGTTTTCAAACGCCGCAGCGTTCGGATGGAATTGAGAGGAAGCGACCGATGTAGCGAAGAGCGTCACGTTGAAACTTCGGTGAAGGTGGAGCGATATTCATCTTTTCCGAACCGATCCGATGCATCGTGAACTTCAAGTTATCGAGTAAGTTGCAATGTCTTCTCCTCCTTCATGCCTCTCACCCTCGGCCGGTGAGTGTTTGAAAATAGCTGCGATTCGAGGCGGCGACGATGGCGGCCGTAATTATACTCTGTTGGGGCGAAGGGTATCAAACACCCCGACATATCAGCCGGTCGAGGCGGATCTGGTAGACGTCTTCTCCCCGCCCGATTCCACATCAACATTTGGCCCGTACGGAGGAGGTGGCTATAGAGCGAGCGACCACTTCTCTCTGGATGGCCCGGCTCGGTCTCCCTCGGCGTCAACCATGACCTCGTCCTCGACCTGGACGGCACTTTGGGCGTCGTCCCCATCGATGTCTACCTCCTCATCTTCTCCTACTTTGCAGGTCGGGGAAGAAGGTGGTGGTGGAGGTTCCCATGAGTTACCATTGGAGTTGGTGGGTTTAGGATCGGAGCAGCCGGGCGTAGAACCCCTATCAGAAGAGCTGGAGCTCGAGCTAGAAGAGCTGGAGGAACTGGAACTTGAGTCGCTCGAGGACGACTTAGAATCTTCTTCGTGACCATCGGCCTCGGATGGCCTCGACATTTGTTCGGCGAAAGAGTGCGTCGGCCCTCGGGAATCGGCGAATGATGCTGTTTCAGCCGTGAGAGAGAGCGACTTAGTAGTCCCGGACGACACCCCTATCACGAGGTGTGGAATTGTGCGATCAAAGAAAACCACAAAAATCAAAAATTAAAGCAAAGGTCGACTCGTACCTTAAGAATACGAGGGTATCGGTCGAGAAACTTTGGTGCTCGAGCGAAAGGATTCACTTCAAATTGCAAGTCGGCGGCGAAAGGTCGGTCGGTGGCGGAAGCGATTCGCGGCGTAAGAATAGTTCCAAGCGAAGGGGTATTTATAAGCGCAAGCCCAAAGGCGTCGAAGAAGGGCCAGGGAGGCGAAAGCGTCGCAGCGTTTCATCTTCTTACGAAGAGACATCATTGAATGACCTCGAGAATCGCAAGCGTCATGTCATAAATGTCGGTGAAGGCCAACCGTCGTGTCTACGGCGGCGGTTGGAGGGCGGCCGCCCATCAAAGAGAGCAAGCGGCGCGGCCGTTCCATCATCTAAAGTCTCGGCGTCACCCTTGGGGGCATCGAGTCAAGCCTCGGCCCGCTCTTAAGTGACCTAGGCTTGGGGGCAAGCTGTTAGGGGTGTATCGGCCAAAACCAATAGGTCCAAGCGACATATGGGCGTCGGCCCACATAAGCATAAGCCCAAGCATCTTGCTTGGGCGCCAACTTCTCATAGCCGGCGAAATTTTGAAAAAGCGGTCGGACTCTACAATATATATCGCCATTCGCACATGGAATCAGTGCGTTCTCTTACCTTGTGTTATCGCCCGGCGACCACGAGGTGCTCGGCGTGAAGCCAAGGCCGGTCCTTTCTCTAATCAGCGGCCGGCCTAGTCAAGGACAACAACTTCAACACTTCATTGGTCAAGAGTGCGATCGGGAACCATAAAATAAAACAAGTGGAATTTACTAACCACAAGATCAATAGTCAGCTCTTTGTCAAAAATAATGATCAAAAGTCAACTATACTAGAAAAAAATATCCTTAGACTCATCGCTCAAATAAATCCTTTGCTTTTGACTATCAATGGTTAAGCGACCAACTAGCCCCTACAACTCCTTCAATGTGTATTACGGTGGGAGTATTTTGTGGTCGGTGATTCCATTTAAGCAAGCATAGTGTTGATGCACAGTGAGTTCGAATTGAAGAGAAAGTCGTCAGAAAAGCGTTGTATGTTGGTCCCTCGTGTGAATGAGAAACTCGGCAAGATTGTATCTGTACACACTCGGATGTCTAGGTCTGCACTTGGGAATGAGGTAAAGTGAATAATAAATGCATGTGTATATTAGACCTAGTTTTAGTGGGTGATTCTAAGTGAGTTAGTTAGGTTGTTAAGGGAAGTTGTATAGTTTGTATGGGTTGTTAGGGAAGTTATGATAGTTTGTTATATTTGTGGGGTGGTTATTAATTTGTTAGCCTATTCTCCTTTATCTCCATGTATTGGAAGCTTATAAATAAAGTCTTCCACCCCCCCCCCTTTGGATCATATCTTTCATTCCTAAAGTTTAATCGTGACCCGGTGAGGTCGGAGGGCGTGGAGCCTTATCTCTCCAATTGTATCCATTCATACCATATCAATAATATTCTCATTTTTATTTCTTTAATCAAATTCCAAGGTTTTCAATTGCATATTTCCGGTCAACGATAGGCTAGGTGCCTAACAGTGTACCTAATAAATGATTGCGCAAATAATTATAGGAATTTGTGCCAGCTAATGTGGAATACTCACTGGGCGTGTACGAGTGTGTAGAGAACCCAAGTTGGTAACTACCTTACCAACTTGGGAGAGCTCAATAACTACCTTACCAATTAACTTGGGTTATCTAGTATTATCTCAATCGTTGGGTTGCTCTGGAGGCAAGTGGTTCTTGCTCTTATCACGAGAAATTACGCTCTTTATCCTAGTTCATTACCACTTGGTAGGTAGTCGAGATCCTTGAAAACCTTTGACGGACTTTTACTAAAACTTTAGCTTCTTAGATTGACTTGACCTCAAGCCTCAAGGTACTATGCCCCTTCTTGAGCTTTTTAAAAGAGGTTGAATAAGAATGAAAGAACTCTCAATTGAGAGGTTTACAAACAAAAGCCTTTAGAAAGATATAAAAAGTTTTCTATTTCTCATAGGTTCAAGTGCTTTAGCTTCAATGGATAATCATTTTCTAAGTGTAGAAGCTTGTGTGTATAGATTGCATGAGATCTTGAATGCTTGAATATTGAGAATAGGTTCGTTGTACACACGTTAGTTGCTCAAGTGTTGTTGACCTAATTTTATAGAGATGTCAAAATTATATAGTCATCGATGCTTTCTATGAGATAGAAATCTATTCTTTGAAATTATAGTTGTTGATGCATTCTCTGAGAGACAACGCATTAAATTCAATCGAGGTCATACAATCAATCACACCAAAGTTCAACTTTATTCGCACCTGCTCTGACCATTGATATGTTTTTTTTGAAAGGCAAAAGAATGTATTCACGGGAGCACTAGGGTTTTCGATCCCGAATACGAGAAGAAATGCGGCGCTCACAGAGGACCAACACATGGCCCGAGGAAAGAGAGCGACACGCCAAGAGAAAAGCAAAAGCACTCAAAACAACGAAATAACAACAACAAAACAATCAACAACCAACGACCTACTTTCTCTAATACACTCGAATGGGGCGACATGCCGCTCATAATTAAGGCCTTTGGGGACCTTTGATCTAGCCAAGAAACGGTGCCAAGACAAATATTTCACGATGAATGATCCCATCTTTTTTAGGGGCCTTACCCAAGAAGATCACCCATTACGCATCTCCCAAAGTAGCCAAATGACTAAATGCGGATGAGACTCGGCCCGCTAACTTCTCCACTTACGGCACACTGAAACCCCCGAACACTAAGAACACGGATGCGAATGCGGAGGCGGTGGCAGTGCCACCTGACCAACCAGGGTGCATACCAAACCTTCTTATGAGGGCACCTCAAAAACAAATGCGTGAGGTCTCTAGAGATTCCCCTGAGATAGAGCAGAAAGCAAGAGAAGGCTCTGTATTACCTTTCTCAGAAGAAGGTTATCTACAGTAGGAAAATGGCATTTTGCTCTGGCATAATAACCTTTGGGGGCATCGGCTCGACCACGGTAGACCTAAAGTAGACACCGGAACAACCCGGCCAGAGTCCCAAAACCAACCCCCTCCATAAGACACATGTAGGCCAACTTAGCAGAAAACTCATGTTGGATCACTAGCCAAACCAATCTTCCTCATGGAATGGTGGGGCGGGACGAATAAACCCTGATAACTCCTCCACCAACTCCTCCTCCCACACAAAAAGGCGCGCCTCGGTGAAGATGCCCTTTGCCGGACACCCTCCACCCAGATCCAAACTCAACCACACATCCATCACGATGGTTCGACCTTTAGGAAGAATATAGGAAAGCAACCCTCGAGGTTGAGAGCCAATCCACATCTTGCCAAAAGGCGTGAGCGCCATTGCCAAGCTTTTTGGCGAAGCGTTTCCCAAACCAATCCTCAATCGAACCCAAATCGGACCCGATCAAGCACAAATCCTTCCACCAAATAGAGGCCAATCTTGGCGGTGGTAGGAAGAAAGCATCAATTCATCACAACCAGCCCGTACCTAGCAAGCAACACATCGACCATAGAGAAGAGCTACCAACTAATAACCTCAGCGCCACTTGCCAAACAAGCTCAAGTTAAAGGCCCTCAAGTCCTTAACCCCCGGAACCCAATGAGACTCCCACACCAAAGGAAATCCATGATAACCTAACCAACTTCCTCCACTTTTTCCTTAGGGAGTTTAAGATAGAGAGAAAGAATATAGGAATACTATTGAGGCGAGAATTTAGTATAGTAATCACCTTTAAAAAGTAATGAATTTATTCTTCCAAGGCCGAATCTGAGCACTCAAGACACCCACCAATGGGTCCCAGTGGATAACCTCCTCGAGTTAGCTTTGCCAAGCAGAACAAGTACACGAAGGGAAGAGAACCAACCACTACACTAAAGCAAGCTGTTGGCCGAGTCAAGAAAGTGAGACCGGAATAGCCTTGAAGAAGACCCGACCTACCTTTACTCTTGAAGAAGTTAACCTTCAATCCGAAGCCAATTCAAAACACCTTAGAATAGCCTTCATAGACCAAAGATTATGGATAAAGCGGATCCCCGATCAAGAGGGTATCATCGATGGCCCGAAGATGCGTGAGCACAGGCCGGATTAGAACCGAGAGAACCCACGATACAACCCCACCTCGCGGCTGCTGATCGAACCACTAAGCCCCTCGACTACAGCACTACAAAATTACTTGCATTCTTGGCTAAACATTTACGGCGAGAATTAGTCACGATAAATTTTACGGTGGAATTTTGCGATTTTTGGCGAATTTAGTACGCGGTACATTTACAGCGAGATCCATAACATTTCGAGCAGTTTAAATATGTTTCTTGGCGGTTATTGTTCATTTCTGGCGAGAATTTAATTGGGAAATTAAAAAAAATTATAAATAAATATTTCCACGGTAATCACGATTCTTGGCGAATATTACGCCCACAAAAGTCCGCAAAAATGCGCTTTGACCCATTATTCGGCGATAATTATATTCGACCCGATAACTCAATATTCGGCGATGGTGACACTAGAATTTGTGTGAGGTGTCGCGTCTTTATGCAGGTCATGATATTTAAAATTTTCCGCCCGAGAAATGATTGGCGATCAACCACATCTCACTCTTTCGCCCGTCATATTGTTACTACCTTATTTAGCTTATTACCCTCAAGTTGAGATTCCACTCTTCTTAGTGTACAATCTCCAAACCCATTTGAGATTCTCTCAAAGAAATCACCAAAAAACATCTACTACCACACCTACGGATCTAGATCTTGAAACCTTACATTGTTCTAATGAACGTTTCTTGTTCTTCTTCTTCTTCTTGATTACTTCTTTGACAACCATGTCCTTTGTTTCTTCCTAAATAAGAACCCACACTTGGCTTCAAAGTTGAGATCTTTAAGCTCTTTGTTATTACAGATCTCTGAAGCTTTTAGCTTCTAATTTCTTCTTTGCAAGAAGAAGAGGGTTTAGAAGAAAGATAAAGAAAAGACCAAAAAGCAGTTCCTTTTACGAAAGCTGAAATCTTCATTTTACGCATTATTATTCTCATCTAAGAAATGGGTTCTTCTTGGTGTAGCGATTGACTTGCTACGCTTGAAAATAACATCGAGAGTAGCGGCACTAGCGAAGCGATTCTGAGATGAAGAAGGGTGGTTCATAGAAGAATGTTTCTTTCTTCTTGTTCTTCTTATGTAAAAGAAAAGGAAGGCGTGAGCATGTTGTCATGGTCATGGTCATTTAGAAAAAATATTTAGTTATAGGGGCAACAATATACTTTTCAAAATAAGAGAGGGCTTTTAGACTTCAATCTCGGGAAGATCTTGCGGACCTTGGTAGAAACCCGGTGGTAAATATTCTCGACTCGTTCCTCTTACTCGTCGGTCTAGCTGTAGTTTTCGATCCGCCCGACTTTGGCGCTATCTCCTCCATGCTCTCGGAAATCTGTTTAGAAATTTCTCTCCTCCATGGAGCTCCCTTTGGGGGCCGACAGGATGGCCGCCCGGCCCAACCTCCTCAATATCGGCTTCAGGAGGAACAAAATAATGTATCTCCGATCCTCGGTCTTATATCGAACCATTTATCTACAAGGGGTGGCGGCGCCATCGCGACTAAAACTTAAACAAGGCGGTCCCGGCCTCGGATAAGCGAGGCAGATCCATCTCCTCCCGAGAGGCACGGCGGGCAGCGGCTCTTAAATCGTCCCATTAATGCACAATTCTAACGGCCGCGGCGAGACAACTTTGGTTCTCCAGCGTCACCTCGATTTCTCCAAACATAACATCTCTGCTCCTCCACTCCACGGGTGACCGTGGCGCGTCAACATTACCTTCTCTTCATTAAAGACACCCGGACAAATCAAGCGAGGACAACCTCATCTTTTGGCGACCTCGACTTGGGGGCCCTTTGTTCCCAAGCCCCAGGCCAAAACCCCCGAGCGTGGGCCAAGCACAATCCCACATTGGAAGCGGCCCAAATCACACTCAATTATCAAGTGTTCCCATTTAGCGTTCCAGATTAAAGCGGTTGTATCTGACGCCTCAGGCACGACACATCCGTCTATTAATAGAGGTGCACCCCTCCGTTTTCAGGTATGTTCTCATTCCTTATACCTCTCCATTTCCCTTGATGACTTAAGCATCGAAGTGCCTGCAGTTACCACCCCCGGCGAGCTCATGCAAGTAACCTCGGCGCATCCGAAGTCGATCTTCAACCATCCGAAGTACCTCTTTAACAATCTGAAATACATCTTAATTATTCGAAGCCCACCTCCTAAATATCCCAGATCCAGCGTACGTCTGAGATCCAGGTACTGAACAATTTGCATCAGAAGGTTTTAATGGGGTTTCTTTCTTTCTTTGCCAAAAAATAGTAATTTAGTTTCTTAATATATTTTAAGATTTTTGTTAACATACACGTCCCTTAATTTTTTTAAAAACATGTATCTTCGACTTGTACGTAGAACTTTATACCTCTATCCGTGCAACCTATGTTAAAGTTACATTCCAAAAGAGAAATTAGTTCAATAAAATTCATAATATTGATTATCAGACTTGTACGTAGAACTTTACCTCTACCTTGCAAATATTGCAGACGTTCACCAATTCTTTTATTACTATTATTAGGGGGTAGTTTTTTTTTCTCGAGAATTAAGGGGTATAGATTAATGTTAATGCATGAACTTTATTGTTTTTTTACAATGCATTCACATTTTGTTAACTCTCAGGTTTTTACTACTATTAATAATATTTATAATATTGTGCTTATTATAATTTTAAACATATCTTATTATTATTATTATTATTACTATTTTGGGCAAAGCAGGCCGCCTATATGAAGTCAAATTTGTATCTATTTTCTCCATCTAAAAACCGAGATTTAGGGGTTCAATATAGGGGCCCAATTTTAAAATTCGAACAAGGCGCTCAAATTGTTGGGGACGACTGGTTTGATCAAAAAAGGAAAGTGTTTAGTGTAGAATGAGAACTACTACTAAACTAAGACCCTTGGTAATGTATAAAGCCGCCGGTAACATAATTAATTCCGCCCGGTAATGGAGCGTTTCCCGGTAATGAGTCTTGGAATTGGCGCCTCGGGAAAATGAAAATGAGCAATAAATCCGCGGTAGTTTCAAATAGTCCTGATTTGGTAGTTTCTGATTTGAAATTACGATCGTTGGGGTTTCTCTATTTATACACAATCAATTCCTCTCTTCACTTTCTTCACTTCTCACTTCTTCTTCTTCTTCTTCTTCTTCTTCTTCTTCTTCTTCTTTCTTCTTCTTCTTCTTCTTCTTCTTCTTCTTCTTCTTCTTCTTCTTCTTCTTCTTCTTCTTCTTCTTCTTAATTTCTCTCAAATTCTCTCTAGTTCTTCATAGTTTGTATCATAATCTCTCTTTTTTTAAATGAAATTAGTCTTTTTTAAATGAGATTGATTTTGAAGGTATGTTCTTTACATAATATAGTTAATTTTGACAATTTGTATTAATATGAGTTAGTCTTTATTGATTACGATGTTATTTATTTAGCAATGACTTGAAGTTGGATTATTCTCTACTGTGGTGGTTGAAGTTGGAGAGTTTTTTCCTCTTGATTGATCAGTTCGAAGCTATTAGCGTAAAGTCGAGAATCTTCTCGGCATTCTTGGTTAGTACTTACTATTCGATTTGTTACTAATAATTATTATTTCTTTGATTTGGTACTAGTGAAATAATTAGATTTAAAATTACTATTACTATAACTAATATTATTTTGTTTGTTTAAAAATTTAAATTCAAAAATGTTTATTTTTAAAATAATCACAATTTTTATAATGTTATTATAATATTTGATTAAAATAAAAAGTTAAAAGACTATATAATAAATTATTAATTACTTTTTTTGAAATCCAAAAATTATTATTTACTTATACGATATATATTTTAAAAATTTTACATAATATTTAGATTAGATGTTATTTTAAAATAAAATTGGAGTTTATGATTTAGTAATACATTAATATGGTTATTTTTTTGAACAATGTTAATTGGGATTATTTTTTGAGAAGAACATTAATATAGTTAATAAATATAATGTGATAGTAAATATTATTTGACATAATAAATATTATGTGATACAAAATAATATTTGATGTAATATACTAAATGTTATTTGATGTATTTAATTGAAATGGAATAATTATGATCATAGTAAAAAATAATGATTGATGGTTTATTTAGTTAAAAGATATTTTTGAAATGATTTAGTCAAAATTATTTGTGAAAAAATTACTATAATTAATATTTTGTAATGAAAAGATATTTTCTAAATTGTTACTTTAGTTTCAAATTTAAACTTAAAATTTTGGATAAAAATATAATTTCAAATGTTTTTATGTTTACAAAAAAATAAGTAGGAATTATTATAATTTTACTATAATATTTGAGTTTAAAAAGTAAACATAATATATAATATTATTATTTTCTTAAATTCAAAATTTTTTGTATAATATTTAGATTAGTTATTTGTTAATATTTGTTTCATTTATTGTTTATTATTTAGTATCTTAATAAAGTTAGAGGTAATGGATTTGTAACACATTAATATTATTATTATTATATAGTGTGAATGTTATTTGATTTAATGAATTGAAATAATTAGGGTCATAGTAAAATATAATAGTTGATAGTTTATTTAAATTTTTGTTAGTCTACAAAGATAATAGTAGCTATAATATAAAAATGAAAATGTCTATTGTTACGATAGACATATATGTTGTAATAAATTTATTTAGGACATCCACAAAAAATGGATCGTAGTTGGATGTATGATCGATTATATCTGGAAGAGCGGGGTTGAAGCAGCGTTTTGTTGAAGGAGTTGAAGAGTTTGTTCTTTTAGCTAAAGCGTCAAAAGAATTTGAGCAACAAGGTGGAATTAGATGTCCTTGTTGAAATGTATCTTTCGAGCTATAAAAAATGAAGGTGACATTCGACTTCATTTGTACAACAATGGATTTAAGCCAAATTATTGGATATGGACTCGTCATGGCGAGGTAGCGGTGGAGTTTTCGTGTTAATATAATTAATGTTCCTCGGTTGATATTGTTCTGTCCAAGAAGTAGAAGGTGGCACTTCAAGTCGATCGTAGAAATTTGTTGGCTCATCGACTATGGGAAATCAAGCCGTTTGATGTTGTTCGGGGATGATCGTGATGCTATCGGTGTAAATTTGGATTTTGAGGAACCATAATATGATCTTTGAAGAAGTTAGAATGAAGAAGCTCGGAGGTTTTATATGTTTTGAGTGAGACAAATCAACCATTATTTGAAGGATCTAACGAATCTAAATTATCAATGTGTGTTCGGTTGTTGGGTCTCAAGTCTCAATTTAATGTTGCTGAATTGTGCATGGAATATATGACAAAAATGATGTTGAATGCAACCCCCATTAGAGGACTTTTGCATGAGTTATTATGATGCTAAAAGGCTAGTGTCGAGAAGCTTGGCTTAAAATCTAAGAGAATTGATTGTTGTGTATGCAGTTTGCATGCTATATTATAGCAATGAGTTTGGGATAAATGATGGAGAGTTGTCGGAATGCAAGTTGTGTGGAAAGCCACGCTACCGTGCGGCGAGAAAGGGACGGCGAGGCAAAGCCGGTTCCACGAAAAGCAATGTTCTATCGACTCTTATACCGAGGCTACATAGGATGTTTACTTCAAAGGAGGCTGCGGGTAAAATGTCATGGCACCATGAAAATAGAAACAATTACGGTGAATTCGCCACCCATCGATGGTGAAGCTTGGAAGCATTTCGATCGTGTTCATCCAGTTTTGCTAGGGATCCACGCAATGTTAGGCTTGGTTTATGCTCACGATGGTTTCACACCTATATTCAAGCATCGACATCAAGTATTCTTTTTGGCGATTATTGTTACCGTACAACCTTCCTCGAGAAATGTGTATGTCTAAACCATACATGTTCTTAAATGCCATTATTCGAGGACCACACAATCCAACGGTGGTATTGACATATATTTGCAACCTTTGATCGATGACCTAAAAGGTTGTGACATGAGTGTTTTAACTTATGATGCGACACGCAAAACAAAATTTTCTCATGAGGCGGCTTTGATGTGGACCATCAATGACTTCCCTGCCTATGGAATGTTGTCGGGATGGGGACACATGGTAAGATGGCGTGTCAGATTTGCATGGTTGACCAAGAGCTTTTACTCTTAAATATGGAGGAAAAACATCATGGTTTGACTCACACCGTAGAGTTTTACCTAGCGATCATCCATTGATCTGGGAGGATTGTGTCAGCGATAACAAGTATTATCAAGGCAAATTACACAAAGTCTGGATTGATTGGTCGGAGGTTAAAAAGATCAGAGTCAAAATGTGGAATCAATTTAGGGTAAGTTTTTTACTATTTAATTAATTTTTAATTTTCCAAATTCTTGAATTCATTAAGTTGTTTTTCTAACAACTTATTTTAATTTGTGCAACAAGGCAACATTCGCATGGAAACACGAGGATGACCATGCGATTAAGAAAGTCTTCAATTCAAGAGCTTCTCACATAGTTTTTACGAAATCTTTGAGGAAGAGCGTGACAAGGCGATGGAAGCGTCGGTTGGATTGAGTCGCCTATATGGGATCGACTCAATTGAAATGGGCGCATGATGAGTATCAAAAAAATGTAAGAGATCTGCTGCGAATCGGGCTTACGAGAGAGGTGGTTGCGTAAATGCAGGCGGTTCTATCGGCTCATATGAACATGCTAAGCGCTTTGGTAATATTTTATATATCTTTGTTTTTAATTCTTCAAATTTTATATTTTATTAAATACTAATATTAAATTAATACTATAGGAGGCTATTCTTGGTGGCCACCTACTTTGCAGGAATTACCGTGCAACTTCATATGCGTGAGGACAGGTGATTTTTACGAAGAAGCGGCCAAGGATGATTCGGGAAGCATTCTCTAATTGGTAGCGGAGTATCGCCAAACCACGGGAGAGTAAGCGGGGTGAGGTTGATCCGTTGAGGAGGTCGATTGGCCTTAGCTAAATGGAATGAACTTGCTGGTCCATCGGCCAAGAAAGGTCGATTACGAGGATGCGGTGGTATGGGCGGCGTTCTTTTCAAAATTCCATTGTTCGAATTTGAGTCAAATTCCTCTTCAACAACAAATCTTGGGCGCTCTCATTTCCCCACTCTGAAGAAGCGGTGAGGTTGCGGTATTGGCCAGAAATTTAGCAACTATGGCGTGAGATTCGGGAGATGCGAGAGAAACAAGGTGTGGCGCAAGTTGGCGGTGAAGAACCGCGAGAATCAATGAGAATTCGGGAAGCAAGTAATGGATAGTATGTCTCATGCAAGGCCATCTATGCCATCATCATCATCATCATCGATTACCTTATCCACGCGGGGATGCGGCCTGCGGAGTTGCTTTCAGCCCGTACCACAGTGCCTTCCGGCCTCCGCTTCAACTATGAAGCGGCACGCCTTCATTTATCGCCATACCCATATTGTCTTGGGCCCCATATGGTCGGCCGTGCCTCGGCTTAAACTCTCCCGCGGCCATTCGGCCTCGGGCCATCGGTGATTTCAATCGCGGCCCCGCTTGACAACAATTTCGGACCGAACACGTCGGCCACACCATGTCTCCCGCGGCAATTTCAACAACCGAGTCAGCAATTTGGACCCGACCATGTCAACCCTGACCCAATGACATGGCGATGAAGAAGATGATTGGGCAGCGGAGCTTTTCTGATTGGATCCCAGCGACAACCCGAACCCAAATAGGCCTTATTATTAGTGGTTTGTTGTTGGATAATTTAATTGTGACTTTGTTGGTTTTATTAGTTGTTTAATTTGAATGGATAATTTAAATTTAATTCTTGCTTTGTTGGTTTGATTATTTATCTATTGATAATTTATTTCGTTTAATTTGACATTCAAAAAAGCGTTTCACGGTCTTTTAAATAATTTTAAAGTAATTACGGTTTTTAAAAATAATTTTCAAATTTCAATAATTTAATTTAAAATATTTAAAATTACCGTTTTTAAATAATTTTGAATTGTTAAAAAGATTTTAAAATTTCAATAATTTAATTTTAAAATATTTAAAATTCTAGTTTTTAAATAATTTTCAAATTTAAATATTATTTTCCAATTATTAAATTAATTTTTATTTTAAATTTTAATAATTAAAAATTAATTTTCAAAAACGTTTTTTTTTAAAAAAATAAATATTACCGGCGGATTATTAATAATTACCGGCGGAATATGATTTTTTTAAAAAAAAAAAAATCGAGAAAACATTCTGGCGGTTATTAATAATTACAGGCGGAATATGATTTTTTTAAAAAAATAAAAATAAAATCAGAAAACATTACCGGCGGATTTTATGAGTTACCGGCGGCTTTTTCAAAAAAAAAAAAAATTAGAAAACATTACCGGCGGATATAATCAATTACAGTGGCTTTTTAAAAAAATCGAGAAAAATTACCGTGGATTGTATTATTTATTCACCGCGATCGTTTCCGCCGGAAATTACGGCGGTTTTCATGCGGAAAATATCCGATGATCGTGGAAAATCAGCCGATAAAGCGTTCGTCTGGCGTTTAAGCGCCCGGAAACATCGATTCTGGCGGTTTTTTGGCTTTCTGGTGGCGGTCGCGGAAAACCTTGAAATTCTTGTAGTGAAATGGTCGGGCACTTTATTTTAAACTCCCCTTTTGTCTACGATTTCAAGATCAAATTCTTGCAATAGCGATAACCATCTAATCGACCTTGGATCGGCATATTTCTTTGCAATGAGATATTTCATAGCGGAATGATAAATGTGTACCACCACCTTAGCTCCTGAGATAGGATTTGAACTTGTCAAAAGCAAACACCACTACTAGCAACTCTTTTCGGTAGTTGTATAATTCAATTGAGCATCCACAAGAGTTTTGCTAGAATAGTGTATTGAATGTAATACTTTGCCTTGCCCAGCAGCCAAGTACAACTCTTATAGCATAATCACTAGCATCACACATCGAGTTCAAAAGGCTTACTCCAATGCGGTGCAACAATGCGAGTGTTGTCACCGTGCTTCTGGAGTGCATGTATTGAATGATGTCAAACATTGTCATCAAATTCAAAAGCGATGTCAAGTTGCGATGCAAACAACATGGCTTAGAGATTATTGAGAAGACTTTGATGAATCTTCTATAGAAGCCAACATGCCCGAGGATACTCTTGATTCTCTTAATTGATGTAGGAGTGGTAATTTCTCAATCACTTCAACTTTAGCTTTGTCTACCTCAATTCCCTTCTTTTAAATGTTGTGCCCCAAGACAATAACTTCTTGAACCATGAAATGACATTTCTCCCAATTGAGGACCAAATTAGTTTCTTCAAATCTTTTAAGAATGTCTTCAAAATTCGATAAACATGTTTGAAAATTCTCTCCAAAAGCAGAAAAATCATCCATGAATAGCTCCTAGATTTTCAATGAAATCGGAAAATATGGCCATCATGCACCTTTGAAAAGTGGCGGGGAGGATTGCATAACCCAAATGACATCATACGAAAGCAAAGGTGCGATCGGGGAATGTTAATGTGATCTTCTCTTGATCTATGGGGCAATAGCAATCTTATTAAAACACGAGTAACCATCAAGAAAACAATAGAATTCCTTCCTGTAAGTCGGTCAAGCATTTGATCAATTAAAGGGAGAGAAACTGATCCTTCTTGGTTGCTTTTTTGAGATTCTGTAGTCATACAAATTCTCAAACTAGTGGTTATCACGATAGGAATCAATTCATTCTTCTCATTTTGAACCATAGTGACTCCCCCTGTTTTAGGAACACACTGAATAGGGCAAACCCAAGTGGTGTCAGCAATAGGATAAATGATACCAGCATCAAGCCGTTTGATAATCTCTTTTACGACAACTTCCTTCATTATTGGGTTTAGTCTCCTCTATCTTCAATGCTATTCTTTTAGTTTTTCTCCAAGCAGATTATGCATGCACAAAGTGGGACTTAACCTTTTAATGTCGACATTTGCCAACCAATAACTTGTGTTTTCTTAGAATAACAAGCAATTCCTCTTCTTGGGTAGCACTTAGTTCAACAACAATAATCACGGGAAGAGTGTCTTCATTCCCCAAATAAGTACAATTCAAATGTGGAGGAGGCGCTTGATGGAAGGTATGTTATCCTTGAAGCTTTGGATGCAAGCTCAAAGATTCATACCTTTTGGCCCGTCTTTGAACTTATTGCTTTTCTACATTGACTTCTTCAGCCTATCCTTCTTCAAATCTTTCAACTCCAAATGCCTGAGCTCTTGTTTTCATCACATCATCTTGCTGCTGCGACAACTATTTCTACATAAAATTTGTCAATAAGCGGAAACAAATTTACACTCTACAATCTTGGTGATGTCTTCTAGATACTTGCCATGGCATTGAGCACATTGAATGTGACTTCTTGGTCATTGACTCTCATATTCAGGCTACCCTTTGTGAACATCAATCAATGTTCTGCACAGCGACCTCAAAAATCAAGTATTATAAAATCCACGAAATACAAATTTATCAACCTTAATCAATAAATCTTCAATTTTTCCCTTTTGGGTAAGCGAGTTGATCTATCGACCAATGAAAGAAGCTGTGGTAGGTCTTGCCTCACCAATACCAAGCTTTTGAAAGATAGATTTAGGCATCAAGTTGATGCTTGCACCCAAATCACACAAAGCTCTACCACAATAATTTCCACCAATGGAGCAAGGAATTTTAAAACTACTTGGATCTTTTGATTTTTGGGGAACCTTACTCTATGTAACATCTTGGTTTTTGAGTCATGGCGAGTTTCAAACTCATCAAGTCTCTTTCTTCTAGTCCGAACATCCTTCATGAATTTGGTGTAGTTTGGCATTTGTTGCAGAGCATACACCAATAGAATGTTGATGTGGAGCTGTTTGAGGATCTCCATGAACTTCTCAATTTGCTTATCAAGATTAGCCTACTTTAGCCTTTTAGGAAAAGGTGGAGGAGGCTTTTCAGCAATCAATTTTGAGGTTCCTCCATCCCGGGTTGTATGTGTTGGAATGGGGGTTATTTATTTTGTTGAAGTTCCCAATATAATTGACAGAAACAAGGTTCCCAGGGAAGTCCTCAAAAAAATGTCCCCCATTGCAATACACACAATTAGGTGCACTAGCCTTCTCTGCAGATGCGAGCGGCAACAACGATGGCGGCGGGAGGCTGCGGGAGAATACATATATACTTTTCGGCATGTTAGTGAGGGAAGCAAATTTTGCAAAGCAGGCATTCACCTAAGATACTTCTTGAATTCGGGGAACCTTCTTGGCGTATCTTGACTCTGCGATAGGCCATTGATAATTGTTCGCGACAATTGTTTCCACGAGTCATAGGCTTCATTATAAGAATGATTGAGAATAGCACCTCTTGTAGAAGCATCAACAATAGCCTAGGTTGAGGACTAAACCATTGTAGAATGTTTCCAAATGGATAGAAAAGGAATGCCATGATGTTGACATTTTCTTAGTGATAGGCGCAAGCGCTGCGGTTCTATCGCGTGCTAAAAATATCGATCCACAATGACTTTTGTGATTACCAATTTCTTTTCGGTGGTGATTAGCTAAAGCGAATGATTTTAGTAGAAGGAGTGATTGTTTGATTTAAAATTCAGAAATAAAAATAATCCGGGTTAAAGTTTCATCACAACAATGAGTAACCAAAAATAATTCTTTAGACCATTCACCAAATTATATAGTAATGTATTTCAAAGACAAGACACCGAATATATAACTAATGTCTCCTTTCAGTACAAGAGCGTGTTTTGAACTAACAATCAAGCCTATTCTCATGGTTGATTGTCACCCAAACCCATTAAGCATAACACCTTTATAATGTCTCAAGAGTTTCAAAACTATTCTCATGTTTTGATTCCCTTGTCTAATTTCATAGTTCCAACATAAATACTTCACCTTTCGGTTCTTACGTTTGATGTTTAAAATAAGATTTGAAGGACAATGAAATTAGATTGAAATATAAAACAATTTGGAGTGGAGAATAGTCTTGGGAATTACTAGGGACCTATCATTGGATTACTCCCAATAACCCAAGATCAAGTTTCTACACTCATAATTGAAAAGTAAATTGCAAGAATAATAATTGACATAATTTAAATGACAAGAATGTAAATGATTGAAGATAAAAGTCTTGAAAATAAAAGCAGAAGACTAAAGTGCGAGAAAAATTAAAGAACAATAAATTAAGATGAAGAAAATTGCATAAACTTAGATTAAACTTTAGAGTAATTTTGTAAGTGGCAAGGTTGCTATTACAAGTGAAGAGAGAGTCTTTATATAGTCTAGGATCGATGAAAATCACATAAATTCACAATCATGGCCATAAAAACCCTTAAGAAGAAGAAGGGATCGGCTTTATGGCTGAATTACGAGTAGCGGGAAGGTCGCGGTGCTCAGCGGGCCTTGCGGGTCGTGCTCGACATCTTTCCATTTTCTTGCTCTTTTTCTGCGACCCAACACGGACATTTCTCCAATAGCAAAATCACGATTAAGTTTCACCAAGGAACTAAGTGGCTTTTTCAATCTTTCTTAGACATCCTAGTACGAAACCCGTCTTACCGATTGTGTGTGTGTGAACCTAGTAGTAAGTATCAACAAGCATATCTAATAGTTGAACACCATCGGAACATTCAAATTCTTTGAAAATTGAAAAATTTATCACGAAATGTCATAAAAAATTCTTTAAAGTTTCACGAGGATCTATCACATAGGAGGAGAAGATGACTCAAATACCAAATAAAGAATAATAAAAGACTAAAGTTACCCCCATGCTTGGACTAGACATTGTCCTCAATGTATAAAATGAAAAGCACATGAGAAGGGTAAAGAAAGCTCACATTGACTAGCATTTGCGATTTTCCTTCTTATTCCAACAATGCAAAACAAAGGTAAACTAGTGGGTTGCCTCCCACACAACTCTCCTTTTTGGTCATTATTTGCCCTTTATAGACTTATTCTGGGTCCCATTGCTTGAAGCATAAAGACCAAGTGACACATGAAGAATGAAAACATATTCGAGGATCCATGGCTTGCAAAAAAGGAAGTTGCGTAAACAATGAGATCTATTTCAATTCCTCCTAGATCAAATGTTATTTTCACAAAGGAAGGTGAAAAATAAGATAAAGGAACAAGATTTTGACATCCACACATTCATTTAAACCCATATATTTATCAAGGATGAAATTTCAATTTCCTTTATGTTGTCCATGTCATGGTATATCTCTTGTGAATCATCAGCACTTTACCACTTTAGTATTATTTGATCTACCTCAACTACAATATTTTCTCAAATTGTGTTTCATGTAGTTTTTGAATAACTCTTAAGCAAGAAGTATTTGGTGGTAGCAAAGATGACTCAAAACATTCCCATTCCTCCTTGGTGAATGTAAATACATTTTGTGAAATACTTTATAGCAATGTGGTGGTGAGTGTAGGCAAATATTCCTCAAAGTATTCCCATTCCTCACTGGAGAATGTAAATACATGTTTATTCATAGTAACAAGAAAAAACATTTAGTCTAACCGATGCAAAAAAAATCAATCAATATCACAAAAAAGTCCCCGACAATGGCGCCAAAAACTTGATAGGCGCTTTAAGTGCGGTTCTATCGGCGTAATAAAAAGTATCGATCCACGAGAGACTTTTGTGATTACCAATTTCTTTTTTGGTGGTGATTAGCTAAAAGGAATGATTTTAGTAGAAGAAGTGATTGTTTGATCTAAAATTCAAAAATTAAAATAATCTTGGGTTATAGTTTCATCATAACAATGAGAAACCAAAAATAATTCTTTAGACCATTCACCAAATTATATAGTAATGTATTTCAAAGACAAGGCAAGTGAATATAACTAATGTCTCCTTTGAGTACAAGAGCATGTTTTGAACTAACAATCAAGTCTATTCTCATGGTTGATTGTCACCAAAACCATTAAGCATAACACCTTTATAATGTCTCAAGAGTTTCAAAACTATTCTCATATTTTGATTCCTTGGCTAATTTCATAGTTCCAACATCAAACTTCACCTCTCGGTACCTCGTTTGATGTTTAAAATAAGATTTGAAGGACAATAAAATTAGATTGAAATATAAAACAATTTGGAGTGGAGAATAGTCTTGGGAATTACTAGGGACCTATCATTGGATTAATCCCAATAACCCAAGACCAAGTTTCTACTCACTCATAATTGAAAAGTAAATTGCAAGAATAATAATTGACATAATGTAAATGGTGAAGAGAAGTGTATAAAATAAGAACTAAAATTCCACAAATTTTATTTAATTTAAAGGCTAAAAACACACTAAATTAGGACTTATCATAGCACTTCCTTAAATCGCTCCACGAGGATTCTTATTGAGATTCATCATCTTGTTGCCTTAAGGATGTGATATCATTCCTCATTCTAGAATTATTGCGGGAGGGAAATATTTGACTTAGAATTCTTGATTTCTAGCATTCTTGTTGCACTGAAAGACCACTAGTGCGAGAAATGGCTTTTTGTATCGGTTGTTTTGCACTTTTAGTATCGGATTATCACATCGATCCTAATTCGGCCGTAGATACTAAATATCGACATTTAAGTATCGGTTAAATAACCGAATACTAAATGTCACTTTTAGTATCAGATTTTCAAAAAGCCGATACTAAATGGCGTTTTTGGTGATTTTATGTCTTGAAAGCGTACATTTAGTATCGATTATTTAAATAACCGATACTAAATGTCACTTTTAATATCGGTTATTTAAATAGCGATACTAAATGTCTTTTCAACATTGTGTTTACTCTCTAAAAATTGACATTTAGTATCGGTTATTTAAATAACCCGATACTAAATGTCACTAATATCAGTTATTTAAAAAACCGATACTAAATGTCACACTAACATTGTGTTTGCTGTCTAAAAATGACATTTAGTATCGGTTTTTAAATAACCGATACTAAAGATGCCCATTAGTATCGGTTATTTAAATAACCGATACTAAAGTCTATTTTCTTAAAAAAAGGTTCTCAGTTCACATTTTGCACACACACACTACATATAGTAGTGTGTGTAAAAATAATGATGAAACAAACAACATCAAACAACTAAAATTGAACATGAAATTCATAAAATGAGTCAATTAATCATTCATTCAAACTCACATTTTGCAAATAAGCGTTACATGATAACAATAAAATAGATACAACAACAAATATAATCAAGCACAAATTTCATGAACAACAATTTCATAACTAATGTGAACTTTCATAATCATCACTTGAAAGAATAAAACGTGACTGCAATGACAGACATTTTTATATTGAACCATAAATACTCACTTAACCTGAGCTTCTAAATTTGCAACTTTTTCTTCATAATCTTGCTCAAGCAATTTTAAAGCCTTCCTATGTTCCTGCTCAAAAAAAAAACATAAACAGAAAAACAACTAATCAATTTCAAGTAAAATGAGTAAACCGGAAAAATGGAGCTCAATGTGGCCAGCCACTAACACAGGATGACCCAGTCATTACTATTAGAGCATCTAATCAGTAATCATCACAATCACCCCATTCGGGTGGGCAGAAAGGTCAATATAATCAGCACAATTATTAAACATTAATAAATAAGAAACCACGTGTAAGTGGTATAGCATGATTAAAGGTGAAGAAGTATGCTCATAAGAAAAAGAATAATGTAGTCTTCACTTCCCTTCACACTGCAGGTTTATTTCTTGAAGGAAATGATTTGAAGTTGATTCTAGAAGAAATACAGTATGAGTGTAAGGAGGAAGGGGGTATTTCTTCCGCCCACAAAGAAAAGGCGTGTACATACGTGGACTGACTCTGACCTCATAAAGAAGCTTCCACATTCCACTAAAATTTGGACCAAAACAAATCAATATTGAAATACCAAAAAATAAGATTCCAAAACAGTTGAGCTACAATCATACGTGCGTCATGCTTCAAAAAGCCTATGATTGGTTCAAACAAGTACTTTTCAAGAGTTTTAAATCACATGATATTCATATAAAAAATGAAATTGAGGTTTTGCTTGTTTCTTTGTTTTTCTTTTCAGTGATTAGGTTTCACTCCTTGAATTAAAAAGATACCATCAATAGAGACAGCATTAGCTATCTGTAATTTATCAAACCATATTTATTAATGGTTAAAACAGAGTCCCTACTGCTACCTGTAACTTATCAATCTAAACCAGAATATACCACAAGTACTTAAATACTATCTAATGATTCCAGTTAAGAAATAATAATGAAAACAGATAGTGCAATAGTGGAAATGTAATGCAATAGTATAGAGAAACAAATTTTGAGTATTTGAATTTTCTAAACACTAAAGTACCCCAAAACACACATCTTAATAGATATATGGATCTATGATAGTCACAAAGCTAGTGTTGATGCTTTATTAGATTACAGACAATGAATAATACAATTATGATAATAAACCAATAATAATACACAAGAGGAAGAATGGAGGTTCAATATTTTTTACCTGTTTTGAACCCGATTTTGATTTGTTGCCATTCTGTTTTGAAACTGGTGGCTTTTCCTTTGCCTGTTTCTTTGCAGTTCGGTCACAACCTCATATATTATAATGACAGATCATATAGTGAACAGGCGTTTCCTATATGAAGAATTGCCTGCGTCATCACAGATCGAGGATGCAAATCACACATATATTTGCTTTAGATTCTCAAGTAGATCCATGGCGTGCACACACAAATTTTCTTGCTAACAGCATGTCATGTAGACTAATGCAGACAATGCAAAACATCAAACATATAGATGAACACAAAAATAACAACTATAGGAAAACAGAGAAAAAACACATTAAAAGCTTTTTACCAATCAGAACCATGATCTACAGCATTTCAGCAACCATAAGTATATCCTTTTGAGTATAAAAAGAGTCATTCTATCCGAGTTCAGAGTTCACATTCTATACCAGAGTGGTTGTTGAATAGAAGCTTCTCTTACCATAGATCAGTATGATCAGTATAATCAGTATAAATTTCCCGGGCCATCTCTTCATGTCAACAAGAAGGACAACTGATGAGAAGGGAATAGACTGAACATATAATTTCAAATAGAAATAGAAATCTGTTAGAAAAAAAGCCAACATACCCCAGTTCCCTAGAAATTGCAAGATATACACAGTCTTTTCCAATACTATATGCCCCAACTACCACTAAAGTTCTCGGATGCATTTTGAGGTGGTTCTTACGTAATTTATTAACATAGTTAAAGTACATCTTCCTTCAAAGAAATCTGAAGCGAAAATTGTTACAAAAAACACCAATTTATGTTAAAACAACCAATGAATTGTAATAAAATGACATTTAACAGATTTACGGAAATGATTAACATGGTCAGTGTCTTACTTGTACTTTGAGTTGCAATATGTGGTATCCAAATATAGTACATTCACACGTTTCTTTACAAGAAGATGATAAGCTTGCATTTGTTTACAAGCTCTGAAGTCCCCAGTGTGCAAATAACATTGCCCATTTGGAAGGTCAAAAGTGAATCAAAAGTTGCACCAGGGCAATGATTAGCTTCTAACAAAATCACTTTGACACCATCAATCACATGTTCAGTGTTAAATTCCAAGAGCATATGTACCTAATCAAACAAATATAATAAAAACATCATAACTTCATTGAAATGGAAAGGATAACATCATGATCAAGTGCACTTTGATTTTTCTCTTCATGTAAGTGAGTAATCTAAAGACAAGGCATATGAAATAAAGAGTTTCTGAGTTCTTACAAAGTTTGCAGAGAGACTACATTTGAACTAGGCGTCTGGTGAGAGGAGAGCAATAAATAGGGTCATGTGACCATTTTCTTGCTAAGGCCACCATAGTGATCGGCATGGAAATGATCGGCATGGGAATAATCCACATGACTCAAAGCCCAAAACACATGTAGAACAAAGTAATTTTAAATTTTCAACACATCCCAACTCCCACAAGCCAAAGCAATCCCTCGTTGTTTATAAGAGAGCACACCATTGGTGACATCTTAGTAATA